>PVJO010007935.1:0-78468 GCA_004026905.1 Hystrix cristata | reverse complement strand
GCAGGCAGGAAGCAGCAGTCTTCTTTCTGCTTTTCCTTTTCATTCCATACAGACTACAAGCCTATTTGTTGGTGTCCCCCATGCACAGAGTGAGTCTTCCATTTTCAGGAAATGCATCAGTCATACCCAGAACTATCCTAAAATAATCAGTGCAGTAACCCAGAATCACACACCCATAATCCATTCACTCCCAAAACTCCCACCTTTGAGTTCATGAGGCTTTGAGGGGACACCTACATGTAAGCCATAACAGTTGATAATAAACATGCTATATGAATAGAAATTATTACAATTATTCGGTCCTCGCTACCTATTTCCTCTTCCCTCTCAGTGGATAGAATCTAGAGGTAAATGATACATTGCTAATACTGGGTAAATATGTGCTTGTTTATTTTATTATTTATTCAGAAGAGAAAAATATTCAAGAAGGCACTGGTATAATATTAAATGGCCCAGGAAACAAAAAAAAAACCTTCAATATTTATTCATTACATAATCTGACTTTATATGTTGTATCAAATGTGTTTCAATTAATTTTGGTAATATAAATTTTATGTTCACTTTAATCACTTTGGTAACTTTTACAAGAACAATGCTAATGTTTTACATTTGTCTAGTGTCTAGTAAATGTCCCTTTTAGAAATATACTCTTTCCCATTCAATGAGTTTCCATTCTTTTATATGAAAAGATTAATCCTCACTTTCCTCAAGCAAGTTGATTACTTTTTAATATACTTCATATTAATATAGAATTTAACAGCTCAAACTCCATGGCTTAAAAACTCAGTAGGGCTGAGATAATGCAATTATCCTGTTTTCTTGCATGAGTCAACAAATAGAGTTCAAGAGCCTCTATATAATATAAAGCTGTTGTGAAACACAAAGCATATTTAAAATTTCTCAAGCTCGAATGCTCAGACTGGGATATTTAGCAAGTTCAACTTTTTGTACTTAATGTATCATTGATATTTTTATTCCTAACATATATTAAACAATTTACTTGATCAAAAATTCATAGAAATCATTAGCCAAGTGGACATGTAACAGACTGGTACTAATGAAAGGTCATCTTAATTAAAAGAGATTGTTTTAGCAAATTTATTATATCTTGGATTCTTTCTAATCAGATCAATGTCAAAGCAAATAATCATAATTTTCTTTCTCATCCTCCAACCCAGATACATAAGAGTTATTATAGATCAATCACATGGATTAGTATTTAAATTGATGTATGTTGTGTGGATTTTCATTCAACAAAAATATTTCTTTGTTGTAAATACGTAGAGAATAGGCTGGAATTTATGTTAAAGTCTATGGACTTAAACTTTATTTGATTTTCAATGTTTAGAAAAAGACTTGACAGAAAGATTTGTCTGTGCAAATAAAACATCATTCCTGATACAGAATATACTGGAATATTACTTATCATTATAGGACTAATAGCAGATGATGAAATTTTGCTAAGATAGAAGGGTAACACCTTCACTTCCTCTTCTCTTTTTGTTACATCTCATCACCTGAAGAAAGCATAGTGTGACCTGTCTCCCATTAATACCTCTAAAAGTTTCTAGAATCTTTTTATTTGTTTATGTGCATGTCATTTCTGGAAGTAATTGATCATGTAATAAATTAATCTGTTTGCCATTGGTCCTGAATTTACTTCCTCCTAAAATCAAGCTGTGACTCTAACTTCATCTTTCATGACATAAAAATCAATTACATTGAGAATATAATATCAAAAATAATGTTATATAGATGTATGATAATGTAATTAAACTTGTGTAATTTTCTAACAACTTTGACATTGATCATGAAAGACCAATGTTTTCTTATGTTTAGTTTTAGCCATTAATAGCCCATCGTTATCAGAAGACCAGGTTATAATTTGTGGTCAGTATTTAATTTTCATCATCTTACAAGACACTTGGCTTTATCCAAAGTTTCATAGTGCATTAGTGATTTCAGTTCTTTATATGAGCATTCTTTCTTTCACTGGTTTATAAAATATGTAGTATGTTTTCATAGGAGAACAACTCAATAATTTTAGTCCTGTTTTAGTATATTTTCTTACAATATTCTATCTTGTTTGAAATTGTCAATACATCTTCTAGTCTTAAATATTTCCACATAAATGAGGAGGTAAAACTATCTAGGGATAGGTGTTCATGTAGAGGAAAAGGAAAAATAGAGAATTGAAGGTGAATGAAGGTGCAGATCAAACTTTTTTTTTTCTGACTGTAGCAATGATCTTTAACTTATCTCCCATGTGGCTCTGATGCCGGTAAATATAGCCTCACTCTCCCAGCTCTGTGGATAAACAAGGTTTGTGTTTATTGTTTACTTTTATCATCCCAACTATATAAAGCAGATATACTGATGTTTAAGAAATGAGATCCTATACACAGATAAGATAATTGACCTACACGTTGTCAGCTGAGCAATAAAGCAATTCAATTAAGGAATAGCTGTTTAAAAACTTCGAAACTTGTGTTATGGTGCAGTTTCTTTTACATGAATTGTAGATGTGTCTACAATTTTTCTAAATATTTGGATTCAAGTTTATAACATCAGTTATAAGATCCACAGAAAACTGAAAGTTTAAATCAAAATAATTGGTAAAGAAAAAGATCATATGAGGAGTCTGCCAGCCACTTTAAACATAATCCAGGGGTTGTGAATAGGGGCTCCTATTCTTCCTGGGGGGGGGGGTTCGACATAGTTTATAGGTATTTTTGCTGTCAGAAGGGCTTGGTGCAGGTCAGTCCAGCTGGCATCTGGTGGGTAGAGTTCAGGGATTCTGTAGAGCGTCCTACATCTCAGAAGAGCCCATCAGAACAAAAAGGTTAATCAACCCTAAATATCAGTAAGGATAAGGTTAAAAATCTTTATACCTGAAAGAAGAGGATACAGTAAAGTAGGAGGTGAAAACAAAACCTTCGGTATAGCTTCCATTTATATACTCACTCATGTATACATCTATTCCTCTCTCTACTCATGAATACAGAGTATGTTTTTTACGAGTAGAAGTACTGGTGTATGTTTGGGTTTGATTCTATTGTCAGGGTAACCATGGGCATGTTATTATATTCTATTTCTAAACTAGGAATGTTACAGTATGAGGTTATGAGGTTCTAAGTTATGAGGTTCTTTTAAAAATAAAAGTAATGCGTGAAAACATCAAATACCTAAACTGGAGAGTCAGCTAAGTAAATTAAAGCTGTTATATTAATTTTGTTTACCAATTTGGGGACTATACACCAATTTTGGTATACAAAATACATAACTTTCCTTTGTAGAACCGTAATTAATTTCTGTCACCAGCCCTTTTCAACCCAGCAGTAAAACAAAATTAGCCATTCGTGGGTAAACTCTATTAATTTATCAATTTCTTCACATATAAAGGATCATTGTATTCTTCCTTCATTTCTGCATGTAATTTTTTTACAACAAAGACTATAAAACATACTGGGTTCTTGGTGACTGTTGGCTGATTTTAAATCTTTTGAAACTCTTTACTAACCTCGTTCCCATTTACCAGGAACTATTCTGCTCTGGCATTTGGAAGATCTTTTTCTTTTCTTTTTTTTTTTTTTTTTTTTTTTTTTTTTTTTTTTTTTTTTTTTTTTTTTTTTTTTTTTTTTTTTTTTTCACTCTGACAAAAAGGTTTACCGACCTTACGCTGTCTGATTGATATCCTGAACAGGCCATACATTCACAGCAACGATGTCCTCCACAGCGATCCCCTGTACATTATATGCCACTTTGTGTCTGTGGGAAATTCACTAGGTAGGGCTTCCTTTCATCTAATCACAGCAGACAGTTATGTCTGCTTATTTACATACAAGCTAACTCTAGAACTTTGATTGTCTTGCAGGTTCGGGGGATCTGATTCAGATGTACTCTGCTCTAGAATCCCAACACTTTCCTAAAGATTCTATTCCTCTCCTTCACAGGAAGCTCAGAGTTAGAAATGTAAGATATAAAGTCATTTGTCAGGGACCTGTTTCACAGTCAACTTCATTCATTCATTCTTCTCTCTAATGCTTCCTATGTCTTCCCTAAAGAAGGAATGGAGGAATGGAAAAGGATTTGTATTAGTACTTTCCCTTTTTAAAATTTAAACGCCGAAGAATCCTTCATTTTTTGAAGTCTTCTATGACTTCAAAGAGGGCAATATGGCTAAAGTTTTTATGGCAATAAAGAACTAAAAATGCATAGATAAACATTCCAAAATATCATGTAATGAGTATAACATTTTCCTTTACTATATACTCTGCTTCATAATATGTATACTTTATAGAGACAGCGTTTGATTTCCGAAATCTAGAAATCCTTCAATTTGCTAACATTGGGGCAACATTGAGATGGAAGGTTTAACTTGGCAACCTGCTTTGATTGTAGAGTAGTATTGCTGATTCTCTCTGACCTTTCCCACTTCTTTAGACTCAAAATATAATATTTTAGCTTCCCAGAAAACTCTGTCTTGCTCATTCTGTACTTACAAATTTCTGTTCATTTATTCTCTCTTATTTCTATTTTTGAGGAAATAAATGGGTAATTCCACTCAAGTCCTTCTTCAGGGCAGCACTCCAAAAAAAATTTATTTTCCCCAGTGTTACAGGAAACAGGCTCAGAGTTTTAAAAGGCAGGAATAGATTTAAGGAATTTAATTTCCAGATCCGTATATACTATTTCTTAAAACTACATGAGAACTATGTGAAACCTGCAGATTTTCTTTCCTCAAGCTATCATTCTCAGTTTCCTCCCTTCTGTCATTTGACCAAAGAAAGACAGAGCTCTCTGTCAGCTGCTATTTTTCCACTGGCAAGAGATGTACAGACCTCCAAGGAACCAAACAAACAGGCAGTTGGAAGATGTTTTGGTTTCGAAGAGTACCCACAAATCAAAACAAAGAAATCTTTAGGAAGAAGAATTGAAAGGGTCAGTCTTATTTGGGACTACTTACATATTTCTTGACTGTTGCTAGCATGATTAGACTCTGTCTTTTTAAATACTCTTATGGTGCAGCTCTCCAATGTGCTCCCAAAAGGCACATGTGCTTAGAGCTGCATCTTTGGAAAGGCGATTGTATCTTGAGGGCGGGTGATTCTATCTTGATCAATAGATCCATTGATGGATCACGATTTGATGGAAATAGAAACTTTAGAGGTGGGGCCTAGCTGAAGGAATTGGACCATGGAGGTATGATTTTGAGGATGATATCTTGCGCCTTTTTCACAAGCTCTTTTTCTTTATGCTTCTTGACTGCCTGAGGCGAGCAGCGTTTCCTCCATCTCACCCTTCCGGCACAATGCTTCTGCCTCATCACAGGCCTAGAAGCAACAGAGTCTGCTGAATAAGGGGAGACAGCTCTGAAATTGTGACCACCCCCCAAAAAATTCCTCCTTTAAGTTGTTATTCTCCTGTATTTTGTCATAGCAATGAAAAGCACTAATACATCTCGTTGCCCCAGTCTTAAAATGTGTCTGTATCTATACACACACATACCTATACGTGTATTTAACTCTGCCTATATTTTTCTACATATGCTTTCAATATACATATATATATATGAATTTCTACCTATGTCAAAATTATAATTCAATGGCAAAAAGCTTGTCATAAGGACATATGCCATATATTGATTTTCATGAAAAAATACAACCCTAATTTTTCAGAGAAAAAGAAATATAATTTGAATAAATAATTGGATATTGAGAGCTGGTTTTTGCCAATACAGATATTTTCTCTAAATTGAATGAGATAAATTTGTCATTCCAAAGTTTAATAAATGATATATTTTAGGATATGCCATACGCCATTTGCCTGAGGAGAAGCATCTTTCACAATTGGAAACAATCTTAGATAATGCTGTGGTCTGAACATTTGTGTCTCTCAAAATTCATTTGTTGAAACCTAATTACAGTGTGATAAAAAGAAAGGTGAGGGGGTCTGGGGAAGACACAGTTACCCAATTGCCACCAGTGAGTGCTGCTACATGTACTGCCCCCAGCAAAGTCATAGATGGGGTGGATCCACGTGAAGTTTGGAGATCGATCCCTCACATCAGTGAGTCCTGGAGGCAGGACACAGAGTCGAATCAAAACTTTCTCAAGATTTAAAATGTAATATTTTTTGTCCTGTTGGGTTTCGGACTTACTTGGGAGCAGTTACCCCATTCGTCCTTTTTATTTCTCCTTCTCCGGGTGAGAACATCTGTCCTATACCTGTCTTGCCGGTGTATTTTGGAAGCACACAAACTGTTTTCACAGTTTGTGTCCTGTCGGAGAGCAATTTGCCCCCAGAATGAATCAGTCCTTAATTCTCATCAATATCTAACTTTGCTGATATTTAGATAAGCCCCTAACTTTAGGAGTCAGTTAAGACTTGGGGCTACTAGAGTGGGATAATTATTTCATCTATGGGGATCCAGGAGCAGTATGTAGTCATCTGAGTCTCTGTGTTCCCTCAGCATTCATAGTTCAAAATCTAGTCTTGTATGTGATAGTATGAGGAGGCTGGGCCTTTGGAGAGTTGATCAAGTCATGAGGGTGAAATCCTCCTGAATAGGATCAGTGTCCACAAAGAGTAGGTTAGAGGGAGTTTATTCATCCATTCTGCCATGAGAGGACACAGAGAAGGCATTGTCTGTGAGGTGGATAAATGGGCCTCAACAGACACCAAATCTTAGACTATACAGGCCACTAGAACTGCGAGCAGCATACTGCTATTGTTTATAAATCATGCAGTGCATCAGTCAAAGTTCCCCCAAAACGATGGATGGATACATGCTTACGTATATGCACAAATGTATAAATACATATATAAAACGATTCTTTTAATATATCAGTTCAAACAGTTATGGAGGTAGAGAAGTCCCACAAGAGGTTATCTGCATGCTGGAGAACCAGGAAAATCCTTTAACAGCCATTCCAGTTCAAAGACTCCAGTAAAAGACTTGGAGTCCCAAAGCTCGAGGAACCAATGTTCTTGTGTCTAAAATTAGTATTAGAAAGATAGCTCAACCCCAGAGACAGTGTATAAGCTTGTACTTTCTCTGCCTTATTTTTTACTGGGGTTCCCAGTCAATTAAATGATGCCCACCTATACTGAGGTTGAATGTTCCCTGCTTAAACCATGAATTCACATGCCACTCTCCTCCTTGGGAAATACCTAGGAATAATGCTTTACTAGCTATTGGGTTATTTCTCAATGCATTCAATATGGGAGCTAAAATTAGCCATCCTATAGACCCTAAAGTACTTTCTTATAGTGAACCAAATGGCCCCAGGTAGATGCCAACATAAAAATTACAAAAGGTTACCTAGATTTTTAATTGGTATGTAAAGTACAAGGGGAAAGAAGTTTAATTGACAGGTAAAGTTTATCTGTACTTATCGTGTACAAAATTGTGTATTGAGTTATATATACTTATATATCATTTTGAATGTATATATATCTTTTTGATGGATATTTAAGTTGATTCTCTGTCTTATCTATTGTAAATAATACTACAGTGAATGTGGAAAGGCTGACATTCTTTTGAAATACTGATTTCATTTTCTTTGGAGATAAATGTGCGTATATATGAGCATGTGTACACATATACATATATATGAATATACATACATATATACTAGACATGTAGAAACACACACACACACACATTTGTTCACACATCTCCAATATGGAATCGCTTTTTGAATGAAAGAGCATATTGTAATTCTTAGATCATTTTTCTAGATCATAAATGATACTGAATGATCCATTATTCCCTATGTAGAATAGTTCTTTAAGTGCTTTTCTTAACACTTTCCCACACTGACGGTCAGCTGCCATTTGCCTCACACAGCTTCATGAATTCACTCTGCACGTTGCTCTCCCTGACTCAGCATCCCTCTGCATCCCTCTGCTTAGAAGAGCTTGGAGAGTTCACTATGTACTCCCACTTTTAGGTTATTTATAAAAATCTTTAAATAAAATTACTGTCAAACCTGGGGAATGACATTGCTAAACTTTCCCACCCAGTACAGAATTAATTTAGCTCTGTTCTTTTTCTCCTAATTGTGTCTACTCTTATCCATGGCAGTCGATACACACTTGGTAAGCAGCACACTGTGTGCTTAGAAGCACACTGGAGACTCAGGGAGCGCTGATGAATTTCAAGACTTTAAAGGAATTCTACTTAATCACAAGGCAGTTAAATTTTATTTACTCTGTTTTAACAGTCTCAATAATGAAACTTTGCTTAAGAGTGTGCATTAGATATGCTCACCATTTACTGTTCTGGTCCTTTCAGTAATGAATAGCATTACCTGTGTTTCCTATTGACAAAACATGGGCAGATTTAACATTTCTTCTCAGTTTTAAACACTTAGTCAATTGACACTGAAATTATTTGAAACCTATATCTGAAAAATGTAGGTCATTATTCAGAAATACTGCTAAGAATGAGGAAAGGCAGTATTTTACTGTGGTCTAAAAGTCCTTGTTATATAGTGAGTGTTACGGTTGCTATCTGGATTCCCCTCCAAAGTCTCATGGGTTTGGAAAGTGACTGGATGGAGGGGTACTATGCTTATTGGTGCCTTGGTCCACGGATGGGCTCAGAGCTGGACTGCGGTTAGGAGGTGAGGGCTGGTCTGAGGGGACGGGTCAGTGCGGGCGTGACCTGGAAGGATCTATTTTCTTCCGTAAGCTTGTCCTTTTCTCTCTACTCCTGAGCCATTACAATACGAGCAGCTTTTCTCCATCCAGGCCCTTTCTCCTTGCTGCTGACAGTGTAAGAACTGAGACTTCTGAAACTGAGAGCCAAAGTAAAATTCTTCTTTCAGTTTTGTGTTGGTTATTTTGTCCCAGTGAAGAGGAGAGTAAGACAATGAGTGATTCCCAAATTTCTAAATAGGGCCCAGCGCCAGGCTCCAGATTGTGAAATGATAAAAATGCAGACACGCACCATAGTTAAAGTTACATTCATTTGATCAAGAAGTTCATCCTTACGACCTTCTGGATTTTGTTTTATTGTTTATTTGTTGTGTGAATATTAATATATCTGTTTTTACATTTAACGCTACTACTGAACGAAGAGCATAGTATTTTTAATGTGCGTAGTGAGTAAATGACAAAATTAGCAAAGGTATATATAACTGTCTTGCCCACCTCTCCAAGTGTTTGTGGTACCTAAGATTCTAAACATCAGTCACACTGATTTGTACATCAGTAAGGAAAGAATTACATTTACTAAGCTGAGTCTTGGTTTAAAGGTCTAAGTAAAAACCCTATACCCCCCAATATAACATTCTTCCCATATTCTCTCCCTATGAAATTGGAAATCATATAATTTAAGGTGTACATATGTGTTATATTAGTGAGTCACCTATAAAACTCCTTTACATCAATGATTCATCTTCAAAAGACAGACTATTTGTTTTGTTCTGCTCTAAGAATTTTAGCCTCAAACTACGAATAAAGGAGAATTTTCATTCTGTTTTATATTCATTGTTCATTTTTGCATGTGTTTACATATGAAGTACATATTCTCACTTTTGCAAATATGTTCTCAAGGAGAAATTGTTTATTTAACTTGCTAAATGCATTAGTTCATATACACTCAAATCATACACATATACACACATTCATGATGATAGACTTAGTATAGGGACAATTGATTTGAAACAATTTATTATTTTTTAACAAATTTCTTTCAGTTACTAACAAAGTTCCAAGCATCTTGGTGGATGCTGGGGATAAATAAAACATGTCAGTTCCCTGACCTAATAAAAAGGGATTCAAAGTAGCCAAGGAGGAGGCAAAGCTACTAAGTCTGTCTGGTGACAGATGAACCTAGGTTCCATTTGAAGGCAGAAATGAAAGGGATGTGAGGTTGAACTGATTATGCTAAGAGGAGAAAGAAGGTATAAATGTTTTACTTAAGGCACATCCTTATCAGATCAGTATGATAGAAGGTATCTATAGCTCTAGATGAATGTTTATAATGGACCGTAGTGGTTGGATGGGGATGAATATAGGTAAATTACCTAAGTCTCTATCATTGGTATTTAGCTACAGCATAGATTAAAAATGGTGTAAGTGATAGAGTTGTTGAGAAGTAAATGAGGATAAGTAGTGTTTAAGAAGTGTGTTCAAAAGAAATTTTTATTAATTGGATAGGGAAAACAAGAAACAAAGATATCAGGATAGACTCTTAATTACTAACTTGAGAAACTAGTTGCAGTTTGATACCTCAAAAAGAAGTCTGAAGGATGTAATGGATATAAATATTTTTAATTAAGAGTAAGACCTGCCGTAAGCATAAAAATGTGTTGTGTATTCATTTAAAGGCATAAATTAGTATGTATGTCTGTACCTTGGAAAAGAGTACAAAATGAAAAGAAAACAGACTGCTAGACTGAGCCTAAGGAATTCTAATCGTTGGAAATGTGAGGCTACAAACGAGGTAGATGGTGGATTGCTTACATAAGCTAAGAAACAGAAAAGATAAATGCCCAGGAAGTCAAGGGAAATATAGGTCTAGGTCAACAAAAATGAACATTGTTTGAAGATCAAATGATATGAATGTTGGAAAATATCCAAGAGATTTAGAAATATGATGTTGTTTGGTAACTGTCATAAAATACCTGAAAGTAAAGTGATGAATTAAATTGCTTAGACTAAGAACTGTATAATAAGTCAGAAAGTGGAAAGCAAACATATAGAGAATGCTTACAAAATGTTTGTCAATGAAATTGAGAGATTGCAGGCCCTACTTTTCAGATGTTGTATTATAGTCAACAAATTAAACCAAACTGAAGAAATATAAGTGAAAACTATTGAAGATTACCAAATACTGAGATTCTCACTGTATGTGTGCATTTTTATTTAGCATGTTTCTGCAATTGACAGAGGTTTTTAATAGACACTATGCTTAATCATCCTCAAGAAGCTGCACTGTGATTCAAAGATGTTTCATACTCCAGTTAAAATACCAAGCATCTGAAATAAGAAGAATATATTAGTCCATCTCCTACAGCTTTGAAATATTTTAATAAAAGCAACTAACACTAATAATGGATTCATTAACACTTGCTTCTGCCATCCGTAGGCCTTCTTGTGTTGACAGCCAAATATAGTAAGATTCGCATCAGGAGGGTGTACGTGATTAAGGCTAACACTTTTTCATGTTCAAAGCAACTTTGGAATATACTTATTTATTTGTTCTGATACACCTTTTGTTTTATAATCTCAAAAAATTCCTATCAGTAAGGGTGATAGTTTATAGCATCATCGGTAAGGTGTTCATTGATGGGTTCTGGAGATCATCCTTGGCTAAAATGATTCACCTAGGAATTTGGTAATAGAGACATTTCACTGTGGAATATATTTTCTATTGTAATAAAGAATTGGTTTGTGTAAGGTGAAAATATTCCGTAAGAGACTGATAAATCACTTCCTGTTTATGATTAGCGTTTCATACTAAAGAGTTGATTTGATCTTTTCCAAAGTACTAACAGCAACTGGATTTCACCTCATTGCATAATGAAACATAATATTCAGAGTAATGTCCAGGGTCTAAGCACTCTCCATGAAGAATGGGTAAAATATATGATTTTGAAGACTGTTTTTGAAAATCGGATTTTTGAGAAATTGCTTATTTTAGCAAGAGCAATAATAAAGTATGATATACGGGATTCTTGTTTTGTGGTCAGAAGTATTCCAAATTCAGGCAATTTACCTTCAGTAGATGAGCATGCAGTACTCCCTATCATGCTAATATCTACCACACCCAAAAACGTTGATATGAATGATTTAAAATACATTAAGACTTATGGAATAAAGACAAACACATAATCAATAACTTAGAAAGGATATGGTAAACCAGGCATGCTGGTGTATTCCTGTAATCCCACCCTTCAGGAGGCTGAGATAGAAGGATCACAAGTTCAAGCCAATCCTGGGCAATTTAGCACCTTAGACCTTTTCTCAAAATAAAAACATAAAAAAGAACTGGAGATGCAGCTCATTACAAAGACCCTGTGTTCAATTCCTAATGACACACACACACACACACACACACACACACACACACACACACACACACACAATGAAAAGGGGTAATAAATAAAATAAAATTTAACCTCATTAACATCTCAAAAATTCAACTTAATAACAAATAATTGTTCCAAAGATTGGTAATCTTTTTGCATTTTGGGATTCTTGAACTCTGACTCAGTACTATGATTTGGTTCACTCATCATCCATTTTCAACTCTCTGATATCTTTAATGGAAGCTAGAAAAGGAAATATATTTTCCTACACAACTTCTGGCTAGCCATGACCTCATGACATAATTGTGACTGAAGGTCAGAACTCTTCTATGAATCACTTGCCTATCTACATGCTAGGTTACACCTTTGAACAATCTTTCCCCTTTCACACTATTCCAGTCTCTATATACGTGTCTCGTAAGCCAGTGTGACTATAAGGAAGTCACCGAAGATGGCAGAACTTCAGAAGGACAGAAGAGACTTGTTCCTGATGACACTGTAGTGCCGCTGCACTAGGATCAAACATTTTATTATCTGGGAAAAACAACATGCTTCTTGTTTAGATAATTATCATACCGTGTTCAGTTCTTTGCAGCCAAATACTTTCTTAATCTCTGCAGAGAGTAATTTGTCTTTATGTCTCAATAATCATTAGAATGATGAGAACACATATTCAGTTATTTAAATTCTGGGAATTATTCCAAAGAGAAGAATTTATATAAGACTTATACACCCTAAAATGAATGAGCTTGAATAAGAAATTATATGCAAAAAGTGTATATTTTGGTACTATTTATAATACTGAAAAATTGAATTAAATAGTAGCAGATCAAAAGCAAATTAAACAAATGATGTTTACTTTATGGTCTATTATCTCACAATAAAATGACTGTTGAAAATGTGCAATGCTGAAAGAAAACTTATTTGAATAGAAATAGAAAGTAAAAAAATTAATATTTAAAATTACATGTAGTATGATTAAAGTACAACATGAGAGAAACTATAATACTCTTTGTGTCAAGTTGATACATTACATTTAGTTACTAATTCTTCATTAGTTTTTTTCTTAATGTGATGACAGTAATGATTAAGAGAAATTTTAACATTTTTAAACTTTGGTCACACAAAATTTCAAAAACAAACAAATCTAGAGAGAACGTTATACTATCTTCATATCTCTGACTAGTTTCACCTATTTTCCTACACATTCTTTCCATCCCAGATTATTTTGAAGCACTTACCAACATTATATTATTTTTGTAACAAATCCACGTCATATATTTTAAAAGCAGAAATGCTTTTTTTTAAAAGGCATCGTCACATCTAGAAGAATCTAAATAAGTCCTTAGTATCAAATATTTGAATTGTCTTCCAATTTCTCTGATGGTTTTATAAATTGTTTTCTTCTTGTCTGTAGCAATTAGAAACCAAATGCATTCTATCTACTGAAATTGCTTTATGTGACCCCTCTGCCTGATATTGTTTCCTCCAACTCATTTATTAAAGAAACTATGACATCTATCCAATAGAATTTCTCAAATTATGCATTTGGAAATTACATATTGCTGATGCCATTTCTTATATTTCTCCTAGACACACGGTGGTGTGCTCTTTCAAGTTAATACTGTTATGGCTGCCATTGGTGCTCAGTGCCAAAAATCAAATGATTTTAGAAACGGCAAACGGGTAGTGTTTCTTTTGAAATAGTCTTACTTTACTAACTGGAATACTTCCACACACAAAAAAACCCACTTTATTTCTTCTACTCTTTGACTATCCCAAGTTTTCTCAACCTGACACTATTTTTTAAGTAAATATTAATTTTAATACCATTAAATTTAAAAAATCAGAACAAAAAATAATTAAGTATATTCCAAAGATAATCACTGTTAATATTTTGGTATACAACTTTCCTGTTCTTGTTCTGTGCATGCTATTAAGATTATGGAGATAATCAATATTCATGGTATAAATATAGACTATACATATAAACATAAATATTCTAATATCTTATTCTTTTCAATTAGCCTTATTACATTAACATTTTCTTACGTTGTTAAAATTTCTTGGAAGCATTGTTTTGCTTACATTATATTCCCCGCTATGGAAGTTCTAGTTTAATGTTTACTTAGCCATTGCTGTACTGTTAGCTATTAGGTTCTTTCCAATTTTTCTCTACTTTGAATAAGACTCTAAAGAATTTTATGAAATAAGTTTTCCCTTGTACTTTGAACTTAAAATCATTTTATATTAAAATCATTTTATATTAGAAGAATTTTAAATCATTTTATATTAGAAGAACTAGGTCAAAGAGAATGAACATGTAAACCTAGTGATAAAATTACCTCTCAAAATCTACAAATTGGAACTCTCTCCAAAAATAAGAGTGCCATGGTAGGAGTTTGAATCAGATTCTACTTTTCACTGATGGATGACTTTGAGCAAGTTATTTGACTTCATTGAGCGCCAGCTCTGCTAAGAAGTCATGTTCAATCTAAATAATAGTTCTCTTATCGCTGACCCCCATTTGTTTTACCACTGGTAAATAAAAAGGAAATATATCTTCAGATTTGTTCTATTTCCTATTAGTTACTATTTAGATCGTGATCGAAACATCTTAACTACAAGTTATCTGAAGTAGTTAATTGTACAGTTTGGATAATTGGATAATTGTTTATGTGTTCCAAGGGATTGTAGTGTGTACTGTAGGATGTTTAGCAGTATTCTTGGCCTCTTCATGCTAGATACCACTCACTCCTGCTGTGGCAGCTAAAGCTATCTCTGGACTTTTTGATTCCCCATCAGGGGCCAAAATGTCCCTAACTGAGAATTATCGGGTTACCTGAAGATACATACAAGAAAAACAGGATGTATACAAGAAGATACATACAAGAAACATAGTGGATTTTTGAATGTTTTCTTTGGTCAGTTTTCAAAATGATGAATTAATTCTCAAGCTTTCCTTAGAGAAGGTAGATGAGAATTTTTAAAATATTATGAACTCATGATTTTAAGTATGTTATGTCTTTGAATTCACTGTAGCCAGAATTTCAATGTATGTTCATGTTTTCTTATTTTTAGTGTATGGGAGCCTCTTCAAATTGGTTTTTAAATTCACTATGTATATCCAGAGGCCTTACTTTCCACTACAAGGTCTTCCAAGCCACTTTTGTACATTTCCTGCCTAGTCCTTGGATTTATTTCTACAAACACACACACATTTATATTTCCAATTCAGTTACAGGACTACGGGTATAGTTGTAAATAAAATTTTACTTGCCCAAAAAAGGGATTGACCATTTTATTTTCCTCCTAGCAATATCTGAAAATGTTTCACTATGGCTGTCAAAATTTCAGGTTGCCACCACTATGACTGGGGAGAATGGGTTTCTCAGAGTTATTTCATTTGCATATCTTACGAGTAAGACTCTTCAATTTTTCCTATAATTAATATTAATTTTCTATGAACTACTTGGTCATGACTACTTCCCATTTACCAGTTATTTTTTTTTTTTTCCTGCTAGGAGACCTTTGTATCTTAGTTATACTATGCATTTGTTATTTTTTCTGCTAGAAGATCTTCATATATCAGTTATACTATGTATTTGTTGTGTCAATGGAATATTTTTCCATGTATCTTTTTTTAAAAATTTTTAATGTAATTTGTTTATATTTTTCTTTTTGAAAATGCATCAATATTTTGCCAATATAAAAACAATTCCATTGTTTTTAACCTGATTATTTTATGTTGAGTAAAATCATCTAATATCCAAAGAGGAATTTATCTGTGTTTTTTCCTAGTAATTGAGTAGTATGTGACTCACTCTTTATTTATTCTGTCTTACAGTTCTCTTCTATAATTTTCAGTGTAACTATCCAGTTATACCAACTGCAGTGATCTTAAAACTTTATCTTTTCAAACTGGTAGGAGATGGTATTTTTTGGTATGCCCAAGTGTATCATGTGTCTGGATTTTCAATACCTTTTATTGTTTTCACAGTTTTGTTAAGGTACAATTTACATAGTGTGGGATTTGGTTGTTTTAAGGATATAACTAAGAAAATTGCTAGCAAATTTTTGGAATGTGCAATCATTACAGAAATTCAAGCTTAGATCATTTCTGCCACTCCAAAAAGAGATTTTACTTTCATTTGCCATCACTGCCAATTCTTATAGTCACTCTCAGGAAATGCTGGTTTGCTATTTGTGTTTACAGATTTGCAAATATTGCAAATATGTAAATAAGGACATCCAGTATTTGGTATTTTAGCCTTTCTTCTTTCACCTAAGCACAGTGATTATTTAAACTCATCAATTACATAGTACATAGTACACATAAATACTGAAGTTTTTATTGCCAAGTAATATTCCATATGAATAGATCACGTTTCCTATTCATTTATTGGTTTATGCATATTTAGCTTGTGCCTACTTTGTTGGCTACTGTGAATAAGGCTGGTGTGAACGTTCACACACAAGTTGCGTACATGCATTCATCCTGAATGTATACCTAGGAGTGGAATTACTGCCTCATATGGTCAATTTATGTTTAACTTTTTAAAAAATTCCAAACTGATTTTTGGACTTTCTATTCTTTAATTTTGATTTTTCTATATGATTAGACTACATTAATTTCATTGTGGAAATATTTTGATTTTTTGAAAAACAGTAATTTATTTAGCACATTAATTGTGTGATGTGCACAGGCAGACATTTTTGATGTGTTATATTTGCAAGAGTGGTTTATACCTTTCCATTGGTTCAAGTCTAGTCTTTTTTTTTTTTTTTTTTTAATGCGGTGATCGAACTCAGAGCTTTGAGCTTGCTAGGAAAGTGTTCTACTACTGAGCTAAATCCCCAAGCCCTAGTCTTATAATTTTAAAAGCATAGGTTTTAGGTTTTTCTTGTAGTCTTTTCCTATGTTTCTTTTGTTTTGTGAACTATGTTGAAAGTGTTGTAGCCTTCTATTCCATTACATCTTGTAAAAGGATTTTTGTTTTTATTATGAAGGCTATTGATTTTTTTGTGTTGATTTTATAATTTTCTACTTTCCTCAATTATTGTGTTGTTTATAGTACATTTTCCATAGACTCTTGGCTTTTCCAGATCCATAATAGTATCATCTGAAAATAAAAAGCATTTTATATCCTTCTTTCCAACTCTTAAGTCTTTTATTGCTTTCTCTTTTCTAATTGGAATTGCATAATACCACCAATAAAATCTAAGTAATAGATAAAGAGTAAGGATTCTTGTTTTATTTGCAACATTATAATGAAAGACTCTATAATTTCCCATTGAGAAAGCTGTAGTTTAGGAGCTAAAGTGTTCAACAATTTTTAATTTATGTGGAAAATTCTCGCATGGAACCAGCTACCTGGCTTGTTGGTTTGGTTTGATGACCCATTAACAAAGTTATTGATGATAAAGTAACTAGTATTTTTAGACTTTTGTCTCTATTGAGAACAATGTTATTAATTTGGATTTTTCTAGTCACTTTTATCCTAGAAATTAAGTTCCAAATCTAGATTTTTAACTGTTTCTATAATTATTTTATACCTGCATTTTTTCTTTTCTCTAAGCCTTACTTATTAAACTACAACCCCTCTTTTTTCCCCTTACACAACAATAAGAAATTATTTGTCTGTTTTATTATTATTTTCAAAGTTATTATTTTTGTTTATTAGCTTTGCTGTTTTACTAAAATTTCTATTGCTGCTGAAATATACTGTAGTTACAGATAAAATCACTGAAAATTCAAAATAAACAAATCTAGTACATTATAACAGAAGCAACCAACAACATTATTTGATCTGAGGTTACAATTAAGGGAATTTCAAATGTCGTTATTCAGAGCAAATTTTTGTCTTTTGACAATCAATCCTTAGCATTGCTTTCAAACTGTAGTGAAAATCCTACCTCTTGGCTATAGGTATTGACAGTGAGTAGAAAGGAACTTGTTATTGTAATTGCATTCAAGAGCTCATACTATGAAAACGATCAGCCACACCTTTAGTCAAGAATGAGAAAGTGTTGGGTGGAGCAATCTTTTACTCCATTTTCTTTTTTTTTTTCTTTATTTTTTGCTGGTATCAAGAATTGAACATACTAAGTATCAGCTTTGAGACTGAGCTATACTGCCCCAAAATTACCATTTTTGGATTAAAACCTAACTGACAGCAGAAATTAATATCCGTACACCAGACATCTTAATGTACAAAGTCATAATTTAAAATAATTATTTTAAAGATTAGGTGAAATTATTTTAAAGATTGTGCAAACCTACTGCTGCCCAATACTTTCGTGAACCAAGATAAATGGAATGAGAAATGCCAGAAACTAGAAATATGAATAGAGGAAACCTGGGTAGGGCGTATTGGGAACACATAGGAAGCCTCTGAGTGGCATATATTGTAATGTCTCGTTAGTTTGCAGATGATTTTTGTTAATGTTTGTCTTGAACCTAAAAGTTACTGATTTGGAATCTACTGTAAAATTGCTGGGTTCTGAGGATGGGGATTTAGCTCAGTGTTTAGAGTGCTTGCCCAGTAAGTGCAAGGCCCTGATTTTGATCCCCACCACACAAAATTCTGGCTAGTTCTGTAGCTGTGGTGCAATAAGTAATTCCACAGAAGAAGCATCCAAGAAAAATGTATTTGTATATTCATTCATGCAACAAATGTGTGTTGTTCATGATGCATGCAGGTTCCTCAATTTATGAAGGAGTTATGTCCTAATAAACCCATCATGAGTTAAAAATAGTACAAATTGAAAATATATGTCATACACTCAATCTATAGAAGTTACAGCTAAGTAACTCAGTACATTATGAAGTATTAGATAGTTACCTTCCTAGAAGCGTGGGTGATTGGGAGCTGTAGCTTGGTGACAGTATCCATTGCTTATCACTAACAATAGATTATCTATTGCTTATCAGAAAAGGTCAGTATTAAAAATCACATTTTTTAAATAATTTCTACCTTCTTTCACAACATCACAAAGTCAAACAATTATAAATGAGCTATCATTCAGTCGAGGGCCATCCCTATCATGTACTATTCTAACTACTTAGCATATATTCGTATATGAAAAATAACAAAAAGCAAAAATCATTCCTTCATGGTACTTATAAACTATCACTTATTATCACGAACAATAAATATGATAAGTAAGAAGCAGGAGGCAGTCATCAAGAATGACTTGAGGGGTCTACATCAAGAATCTCTTGACCACAGTAAGTAACTGACATTGTATATCGGGAGCTGATAAATACTATGGAGAGAAATAATGTAGCATACGAGATAAGCAATACACACACACACAGACACACACACATATACGTATATACACTTAAGTAAAATAAATCAGACACTCATGAGTATACTTCAAACTGTTTCTCCGATATGAGAAACTATAAGTGTAAATGAGGGCAAAGAGGTATAACAGATATTATGTAAAAAACAGATAGTATTCAAAAGAGAGGAGAACTAGATAGGGAGAATAGGGAAAAGAAGGAAGGGAAAAAGAAAAGAAAGAAGAAAGGAAAAAAATGGAAAAATGTAAATAAAACTTATGTAAATAAGGAAGGGCAAGGGAATAGAATGGAGAGGAGAGGAAGAGTGAGGAAAATCAAGATATATCATGTATACAGGTACAAAACAACCATGTTGAATATGATCATTATGTATACAATGTACCAATGCATGTTCTTGGAAAAAGAAAAATTAAAAAAAAAAATAAAATGCAGGGGAAAAATAAAATAAAAAAATAAAATAAAATAATAAGAATTAATGGAGGACTAAACAGACAGATATATATATATATATATATATATATATATAAAGCAAAATTTACCAAAAAAAACTAACCAGTTCATTAAAAAATAAATAAAATATATCCAAAATTTTCTTTATACAATACTAATTATTTTTACTTTACAAAATTATTATTTTTATCTCCACACATGAGTGAGAAGATGTGTTATTAACATTCTGTGTCTGCCTTATTTTACATAACACCCTCCAGTTCCATTCATTTTTGCCTCATATGGTAGCATTTCATTCTTTATAATGACTGAATGATGTTCTGATGTGTGTGTGTGTGTGTTTGTGTGTGTGTGTGTGTGTGTATGTATGACATTTTATTTCTTTACTCATGTGGCGGTGAATTCCCACCATAACTTGACTGGGTGAATAGTGCTGCAATAAAGTGGGGAGGACAAGTGTTTCTTTGATGCAGATTCCCTTTTGTTAAAAATATTATCTATTACATCTTCTCCAAAGTCACCTATTTTAATTTATCACATTAGTCACTATTCTTCAAACCACCGAGACTCATAAAGTCCTGCTAAACAAATATCAAATTCCCTTATCAAATTATACCAATCTGCTCCTACTAGCCCACCCTCCACCTTGAGCGACGGCTTTGTCTTTATTTTGACTGTAGGGACTAGGAGGTCATCACTCGCCTAGCAGAAAGAGGAGCAGTTTCTTTCCTGTGGACGGAAAGTCAATTGGCTTCAGAGCAGAGTTCCTCACAGAGACCTAGAGATGAGCACTTAGTTCTCAGTCTTTGACAGGAGAGGTAGATCTTTTGCAATTGTATGACAGAGAGACAACTCCCCTAGAGGGCAGCCACGGCAGCAAGACTAACAATATCTTCTCAGACGTGAGTTAAGATGCAGACAGAAGCTATTCATCCCCTCAGTCAGACAGATATCTGGGTCAGCAGGCGTCAGGCAGGCAGATTCCTTTGGTTCATCTACTCAAGACTTCCTGAGAATCAGAGTTACCGTCGTAGCATCTCTGCAGACAGAAGTGTCGTTCTTAGTCTCCTCCCTCGTTCTCTCTACCAGTGTCTGAAAATGATGTATTAGTTTATGTATATCATTTTATATCTTGTATGTCCAGCAGAATATAGCAGAGATAAAGTCATCCTTTCTGGTTAGCCCTGCGGGAGCCAGGGTTCCCAGCATCTCTTTGATTTTATCTTTTTCTTCCTCATTCTCTTTCAAGGGTCTAAGTCAATCCCAAATTTAAAAACTCTGTTTCGTATAACTTGTGGTCTTATTTTTTTCCTTAAAGCAAGGAAGCATCGATAAGCTACTTGAGTGTTTATGTAATACTGTAATAGGTATAAATGAATGAACAGGGGAATAGAAAGATACTTCTTGATTGTCATGAATTTATTATATATTAATTTAATAAAGTTTAGAAGTTCAGAGATGACTGGATAAGCAGATATAATTAAAGTAAGTCTTGGAGAACATCCTTGCTGACTTTGATAAAAAGTCCTGTGGAAATATAAAGTAGCAGTGGTCAGAATTAGTTTAGAGTTCATCAGAATATTTATTGGAGATGCCTTAAAATAGTTTTAAAGGAAATCATGAATATGAGTGGGTAGAAATTTCACCAAGTCAAAACAAGGGCAAATCTAAAAATAATAAAGATATAAGGATGATTAGAAACCAAGCAAACCAAGCAAACCAAGTTCAGAGACAGCTTAGTTGGCATGCTTTTTTTTTTTTTTTTGAGTTTGCTTATATATTGTTTAATTTACTAAACATAATTTGCATTTGGCTTAGCACATTTCAAGCTTGCTTTATAAGTGCTAAACAATCAAGTTTCAATGATAATTATCACGTATCTACAGTGTGATCAGTTTGTTATGGGAAAATAGAATGTGTCAATGTGTCTTATTTTCTGATTTAATCAGTTGACAGTATGAAAATGTTACAATACTTAGAAGAGGAAATTTACACATCTGCCTCTGATTCAACCTCAAAAAACAATTAGTGGAATGAATCTTGGGTAGAGGATTTTTCTGCCCATAAAGTATCACATCTTTGTAAGAAAAATTGTAAAACACACAAGTGGCGCAGAAGGCATCATCTGAAAGAGAATCAGCCCAGAGTTTCAGGGAATGAATCATGTACATTAGCTTTTTTCTAACATATGCAAACTGTTACCTGTGTCCAGTAAAACTTGACTAGAGAAGAACCAATTGAAAAGAAAGAATACTTTCTCATGATTATCCTTCACTTAGAAACACATGTGAGATCTTGGTATTTATAGTCTAAATAAAATGGAGGAATTATATTAAAATGGACAAACTAGAGACATGATTTGCAGAACAGGTTCTGAGATTGGTGATTTTGGAGCATGAATATTTACCTGATGATCCCATCTGGCTTTAAAAAGATAAAAGCCCCACACCATGCAGGCAAATGGCTTTTAAAGGACCTCCGATATGAACATCTAATCTTCCAATGATGTGATTTAAAAGAGTCAGATTGTTGAGGTTCACCATAAAATGCTATTTAAAAATTTGTGAATTAGTATAACAATGTATATATTTATTATTCATGACATGATGTTTTAAAATATAGAAACATTATAGAATGACTAAATCTGTAAGTGAACATGTGACTTTGAATAGTTCTTTTTGTGGTGATGCAATGTGATACCAATCTCTTAATATTTATAAATAATAAAATATACTGTCATTAGTTATATTCCAAGGAAATGAAATCAGCATGTCAGAGTTTTTCTGTTCCACTGTTTGCTATAGCACTATTTACAAAAGTCAAGATATAAAATCAACTTAAAAGTCCCATCAAAAAGCAAATGGATGAACAAAACATGAAAATCTTATGGAATATTAACTATAATCACACCTTAAAATTATCAACTAAGAAATTATTTTGCAATGTTTATTTTTAAACTAACAAACAATAGAAAAATAGTTCAAGTACGCAAATGTTTAAATTTAAAAAGTAATTACATTAAAAATCTTCTCAGGCAATCAAAGTGCCGGTACTTGGTATTTTTAGTGGCTATTTATGTGTTCAAATTCTTTTCCTACTACTTTAGAAATGTGTTTTTGGAGAATCTTTAATTAATTAAAGTTCATTAGTAGGCCATTTATAAATTAAATTAATATAACTACTTTTCTGAGCACAGTTAAAATTAAATTTTGTCAAATATAAATTTTAAAATTTTATCTTGCATTAATTTTAGAACATATTTTTTAAAATGCTTTCTAAATAGTGTAAACCACTTAGGTTGCTTTTGAGTAAAAGACTTATTTTATAGAGTCAATATGATTTATTAAGACATGAAAATATATCTGATGTGTCTGCCTGGCTTCCTTGCAAGTTCTGTGTCCTATGCTAGAGATAATAGAAATATAATAATTTAGTGTCCTGTCCCACTTGAGTTTCCAAATTATTTTAATAAGCAATATTGCATTGTGTTTATATGTTATTAGGTATTGTAAAGTAAGTAATATAGGTTTCTCCATTTTAAAGTCACGTTATTATAAAAATTATAAAACAAAGCTATGTACAAAAATGCTCTTTGATGAATTAAGTACTTAAAGGAATAAGTAGATGTGGGGTGTTGTAATCTTGTCATTTTTATTCACTGATATGCCTCTAACACTTATAACCATGTTTATTTCTCAAAAAGTACTTTGCTGAATGGATGAATGAATGATTGATTAAATAGTGATCATAAGCATGTGGACTTGTTATGTAATTATAAAGGAAGGAGAAATAATGACTAATGAACTCATAATTTAGAAGGCTCTTGGAACACCTTTTATAACCAGGTCTCAAGAAAAATATGAAATATTACAGTTGTTTAATGTTATCTCTTTACTTTAGAAATTTTGTTCAGTTATGAAACTAAACCTCTTTTTATCTCATATTTTCTTTGACTCTAATCTTTCTGTTTTTCTGCTGGAAATTCTCTTTACTCCACATGGGCTGCACGATTCTAAGCTAGAAGTTTTGCTTCGAGTGGTATGCTTCTACTGAGATTTCATTAATTAATAATCATAGAAATAGATGTCTTTGGACAACAGTGACTTCACTTATTTATTTTTAGGGAAGGTCAGAAAAGTCTGCTTTCTATTTTTTTTGAGAATAAATTTGTATCTATTTTGACGTCGAGCAATTGTAAAACTTTCTAAGAGGTAGAATATATTTATGTTAAGCTCAAACAATAAATAAAACCCTTACAAATAGATGTTTTAGTATATATAAATGTGTGTGTGTGTGTGTGTGTGTGTGTGTGTGTGTGTGTGTGTGTGCATATGGGTATATGTTTCTAAAAAGCTTCATCTGAATCTCTGTGACCACAGAGTACTTATGACTAGAGGCCAAAATGTGTGACAACATAAGACTTGCTCATTTGTAAGCCCCTCGTGAGCCTGCAAAATCCCCTCACAGAGGTGAATATTTTTTAGTTGCTAACTGTGGTCATTAATTTTGAAGTCATGATTTGAAAGTCTGCAAGATTTAGAGGACATAATGAAGGAAATATTATTCTGCACCATAATAAACTAGGCTGGAAAAATGAAGCCACCAAACAAAAGGGAATCTGCAACTCATTTTATTTTAAAGAAAAAAGATATGATACAGACTAGGGAACAAAATAATTGTGTATCATCACATCACATCCTGATTTTACACTATAAATTCAAGAAAACATTGTCTAAGTATATACATTATATATTTCCTAGTGAGATTTGCAGTCCTAATCTAGTAATCAAAAACCAAACAATCATGCTTGTATTTATTTAGTCATCTAGCATGTAATCACTGACATTCTTTTTTATGTATATACGTCACAAATATCTTGGCAGTACTTACATATGAGGCACTGTGCTAAAGTCTGTGACACAAAAAACTCTTTACTCCTATGAAATCAATGTTTATAATATACACAGAAATAAATAAGAAAACACAATGCAAAATACTGAAAGAACAGCAAAGTGCTATGGAAAAATATTAAGAGGTAATCTGTAAAAACGATGTGAGATGCGACTCCTGGAATAAGTGATACTAAAAATAAATCTTTGTGCTTAAAGGGATTAAACAAACAAATAAACAAATATATGGCAATTGAATGACCCTCGCAAGCAGAACAGCATGTGGAAAACTTCCTCTAAGCAATCAGGAGAAAGTATATTTTAGAAAAACAAAATGGCTGACACCCAAAATTTAAGAAGTTTGCATGGGTGAATATCAAAGTTGCTAATAAACCATGATGGCTGCAAACTGAAAAAAAGAAATTTGTGGAATTAACATGTTCTTGTAACTTAAAGAATGGAAAATAACTTTCAACTGGCAGCTATAGGATGCAGTATATACAATGAACAAAATGAACAAATGAGGCATGGAGATAGGTGTCTCCCTGTTACCTATCACTAGGACGTGGTCATTTTTCCAGTATTAGAATTGTGTATATCAGTATGATTTTCCTAAAAACCTTCACCCAGAAAGAAAATGTGTATTAAGTATTTGGCTAAAATGGGTAAACTTATGTCTTCTTTAGTGATTTTTCAGTGAATTTGATTTGCAGTGCACTGGAGTGCAAACACAGCCTTACAATTTGAAATCATAATCAATATTCACTCCTTCCTAAATCACCACCATCAAATCCTTCTAAAGCCTCTTTTAGAATAATTGGATTTCAATAGGACACTAGAGACTATCTTGTGTAACTTTCTCATGCTACATGTGAAAATGCAAAAGGTGAAAACAGCCAATAAAGAATGTCAAAAATCTATCTTCTTTTTTTTGGGAGGGAGTGCTGAGGATTGAACTCAGGGCTTTGAGCTTGCCAGGCAAGCACTCTGCCACTTGAGCTAAATCCCCAAGCCTTTCAAAATCTTTTGTTTTAGATTTGCTGGTTGATTTTTCACCTGGGTAGCTCAAGTATTAGAATTCGATCATTGCTTTCAGAGATGTGTGGGGAGAAAGGGTGTACAAAGTATTAGGGGAGACACAGATATTTGCTCAAAGTTCACGGACTAGCACACATAAGTTTCTTGCATAAGCACTAGAATACTGAATACATTCAGTGCCTCTCACTAGTCTGTTTTGCTGAGAATGTATGCTTGGGTCAGAATCATTCTTCATCACTGGAAGGAACTGCAGAAAAAGGTACATCCTTTACTGATAGAAAATTATAAATACAATCCTGTCCTTATAGAATTCATAGTCCTTGATTGGTTGTTTTGCTGGTAGCAGCTCTGGTAGGCAAAGCTACAAAGAGAAAATTAAAATAGTCTGAGATGAATAGAGGCATGACCAGGGCTCTTTGGAAGCACCGGAGGTCATTAACTCAGATGCCTAACATTTGGGGACGTGCAGGAGCAGTGTTTGGGCAACAGAAGGTAGTAGACAAGCTGTTCATAAGGAACTCATTATTTCTCTTTTTATACCACTTATCAGACTAAATTAGAAAAATCTATTATGTCTTAAAGATCTGGATTATTCATGTTTGATTTCTCAACTCCTACTATAGAGCCTACCATTTAGGAAGCCTTCAAAACCTGGTAAATTAAAGGAAGGTAGGAGGTGGACAGAGGGTAGATGGGAGTAAGAAGAGAGACAGAAAGGGGGGGGGGGGTTAAATTTAAAATGGCAGTATATTATTCTGCCAACCCTCAAGTGTTTTGCCAGTAAGTATGGAAAGTATGTCCTCATTTCCCTGATGTAATGAAACAGACATGCAGTAAACTCTACTTAGGGAAAAATCTCAATGATTTTTGGTGAGCAATTGCTTTCCGAGGTAGGGTCTAGGGCCCCAGGTATCTATGCAGTACAGAATATGTCTGAAAGGATTAACATATCTCCATATAAGTAGACACAAACGTTGTTGATATTTACCTGGTGTTTTTGACTCATAAGACCTCTGTCCATATCTATTCACATAGTTTTATTCCAAGAGATAATCATGTGCATATTTTTCAGGGAGCCTTATAGTGTTCCTTTGTGTTTTGCTTCTCAATATCAATTCTCACTCCAGCAGCCTGTATACCCATCAGCAGATGACTGGATAAACACGTCTCCTGTGACAAATCCCCACTCCAATTGTCATGTACGAGTAGAAGATTCTCCATCATCTAACCCCATTGTCTTAACCCCACTGGAACATCTATTTCCCAAGTAGCAGTGATTGATTCGGAATAGGACAAGTAGTACAATGAGATCAAAGATCAAAGAAACACCCTCTTCTTGAGCTTTTGAAAAGAAATGCATCCTTGGAGTTAGGAACCTGGAGTTACTACAGCCATTTGGCTACATAAAGGGAGGCAACTTGACGAGGAAACCCACCCCATGGAAATGCCCTGGGACCTGATCTCAGTGGCCTGTTTTGAAACTTAGCCACAACTAAACCCAGACACACTTACGGTCTTTTAGGCCTCTAAACCACTATTCAAGGAGGTTCATGTCAATATTTCTGCCAAAGATGAACAGAAATCCCTTGATGATGTGGGCGGCAAATGGGGAACTAAAACACCAATATTTGAGCAGTGATTTTGCTCTGACTGAACTTGGGAGCAAATGGACCTGGGAGAAAATCACTTCTACAGCTGAGAAGAGTGAATTGCAAAAAAAAAATCTTTCCTGTCTACTTAAAATCTTTACTCAAGGGTTTTTTTCCTATTTTGTCTTCCAGAAGATTTAATGTTTCTGGTATAACGTTTACATCTTTATCCATTTTGTTTTAAATTTAGTATATAGTG
Organism: Hystrix cristata; assembly: GCA_004026905.1. Taxonomy (NCBI): domain Eukaryota; kingdom Metazoa; phylum Chordata; class Mammalia; order Rodentia; family Hystricidae; genus Hystrix; species Hystrix cristata. Next base: position 50,887 of record PVJO010007935.1, on the reverse strand, counting down.
AGAGATAAGAGTCCAGTTTCATGCCTCTAAAAACAGATAACCAGTTTTCCCAACACCACTTGTTGAAGAGGTTATCTTTCCTCCAATGTACGCTTTTCAACGCTTTGTCAAAGATCAAATATTTGAATATGTCTGGGGAGGTTTCTGTATCCTCAATTCCGTTCTATTGCTCCACATGCCTGTTTTTGTTCTGGTATCATGCCTACAACCCAGCCATCCTCCTGCTAGATATATTCCTCAAAGAGCTAAAGTCATCATAATACAGCAATACTTGCACACCAATATTTATAGCGGCACAATTTGTAACAGCTAAACGCTGGAAGCAGCCTGTATACCCATCAACAGATGACTGGATAAACAAAATGTGGTTTCTATATATAATGGAATACTACTCAGCTATAAAGAAGGATAAATTAGAGTCATTTGCAGGAAAATGGATGGATCTGGGAAACACAATGTTGAGTGAAATCAATTAGACACATCAACTTGAATACCTCTTGGTATCTCTCATTTGAGGGAGATGAAGTACACAGAAAATGATAAAAGATGGATACAAAGAAACAAGGGGACAGATTTCGTCCAATAGGAAAGAAGTCCAAGGGAAAAAGAAGGGGAAGGGGAAGGGGACTGGAAATTCAGAGGAATAAAGAGATGCCAAGCACAGAAACCTAATAACCCAAATAAAAAAAAAAGTGGGGGGAGCTCAAGTGAAAAGCAATAGGAGGTGACCAGGATATTACAGTGACATGTACAGTGCGTACTATAGTTAACTTCATGCTGTTGCAATTTAATACTGCATCTTTGTGTTTGTTTACATTGTTGTCATTACATGCAAATAGCATCAAGTATTATGGTCTGTAAGTTTGCATACATTTGGATACACTTTATTTTTTATAATAAAAAAATCTTTATTCAGAATCTCAATAGAGAGGAGGTATATAAAACATATTTTAAGTAGGAAATTACAACTCTGGGCATTATTAATATCTCAGGGATAAGAAGTAAAATAAGTACTTTTTCTTTCTTACTGATAAACGAAATGGAGATACAAAGCATAGACAGTAGAAGTTCAGCTAAGTTATTTTAACTTTCTGCCCAAATCTGTCAATTACTCTATGCTGCTTATTTCATTTCCATACACTTCAAAATAATAGCCCTCCTAATTATTAATATGAAATGATCATCAAAACTGTATTCCACTACTGATGGTTATTTCTAATTTTTACCCATTACCCCTCCTGCTACTCTCGTGGCCAAGGTTTTACTCATAAGTTTGGTTGCACAGATGTGACCTTGTCTCTTGATGTTGTCGTATCTTTAGCCACAGGCACACAAGATTTGAAGGAGCCAAGTTCCCTTTTTACAACAGATAACTCACATTTAAGCTGTCTGAAGTCCTCTGGGGGTTTTCACACCAAGAAGACATTATCCCAAGATTAAACATTGATAGCCGCTTACAAAATGCTTGCAAATACAGAATATTTACTAGGTGGCTGAGCAGATGCAACAGTAGTATGCTGTGGAGATTTAGGGAACCCTTAGGAGTTGAACATATTAAGAGAGAATACTTTTTCTTTTTTACTGTCTGCTAGGCTTGGTTCAGAAATAAATTTATTCCAACCAAATAACTTCCTTCTAGACTCTTGGCTGTGTTACACATAAAATGCTTCCCCTGGACTCTACCCCACCTACTATCCTCATCCGTTTCATTCATGTAGCCCTCTTTCCTGGTGCTGAGGAAATGTTTATGTTGGAGGTACTTTGAGGTGCCTGTGAAAATACTCAGCTGAACCAAAACTCAGACGTGGGAGTCAGGGACAAGCCATCAGTCCTTATGAAACTCATGGTAAGACTACGGTTATGGTCAGGGGAGTACAAGGAATGAGGCAGCATGGCTGACACCATAGAACCTTATTCACTAAAAAAAATAATGATGAGAGAAGCCAGAGGTCAGCACAGCCTTAGAAAGTAGAAGGAAAAATCCCCTATTAGTTCTTGTGCTCCTCGGAGAGAGCGTTGAGGGTGGACCCGTTCTCGCCTTTCAGAGCTAAGCACACTGCTTTAGGTGCTAGCAAGCCTTCTATGGATCGGCTAAGTAAACACATCAGTACAAGTGTGGGGTGAAAACGGTAACAGAAACTATAGCACCAGGACCAAATGCCTGGATATTCTGTCCTGGGAGTAGGTATAAGACCGAGTGACTTCAGCCGGGCATGAGGGGCCCACACTTGAATCTCAGCACTGTGGGAGGATAAGGCAGGAGGATTCCATGTTTGTGCCCAACCTGAGCAACACAGAGATTTAGCGAGATGCAGCCTAAATCAAACCGAAGAAAAACAACAACAACAACAACAACAACAGCAACAACAACGAAATACTTTTAAAAAGAACTGCAGATGTAGTTCAGTGCAAAAGTCCTAGATTCAGTCCCTAGTACTACTAAATAAATAAGACTTCTACGTACCCCTGAACTTCAGTGTTTTGCTCATACCTGCATTTTATCATAACCCTAATGGAAGGCTGCCATTAGGGACTCCAAATTGAGGGAGCAGGGAAAGCAGAGAAATGAGCAAAGTGCCACAACACATGCCCTGGCGGCCTTTCTTGGATGTTCCCTTCAAGAGTAATATACTGCTTTCCATTTTATTTGTCACATTTCATACTACTTTGTAGATTATGCCTTGTTTTCCTAATTCTGATTTATTGTTCCTGGTAGTTGTAATCCTCTTGAAAATAAGATTCGTTTCTAGTCCATCTGCTATTTTTGTGTTACCTTACCATTTGTGTCTTCTATATAGTAAATTTTCAATGAATGTGTTTTGGATGGAATTGAGCCCAAGGTGATTAACTTGCTCGGGCTTTATGGCAATGACGTATATTACAGCATCGCCTAGAGAGAGTTTGAGAATGTTGCAGTCTGGTCTACCCACCAGAGGTTGTGATGTGTCCAGGCAATTTTAGAGTTGAGGACATGGTTTTAACATCTCCCGCCTTATAATTCTGATTTACATCCTGATTAATTATCAATAATTTAATGAGTGAAGAAGAAAAGAGGGCTGGCTTCTAATACCTGTATCCCTAGGATAAATTTCAATTTGACCAAACTTCCCTTATCTTGCTTTGTTAGTCCGGGTTTCTTTCCTCCTTATACGAACTCCATCCTCAGTGGACCTTCCCAGAAGACCTATCTCACTTAATTAGCTGTCTGCCAAATCCAAAAGCAATCCCCCATCAGGTGTTAGCCGGTGCTTCCTATGGTGTTACATCCTGTAAAGCAATTTCAGTTTAATAGGGAAATGTGAGGACTAAAATCTTTAGAGTTTAAGATATCTAATAGGGGTTTCAAGCACCAGTGTGGGAGCTATTTCAGGGAAGGGAGGTCTTTAAAATGGAATTCAAAAATCACAATAGAACTGATTCCCTACCCATGTGGCTAGCCGCATTTCCCAAAATATCAGTCCCCAGCTATCCCTGGCATGAAAATGTTTCTGGTGACTGCCCCTCTATTGAACTACAGTATAGAGTCCTGATGTTAGAAAACAACTTCTTTGTATATTGTCCTTCAGTATATATTATTTTTAAACCTATAAGGTGTGTTTACTTTTGCTTCTGAGACAGATCCATAGATAAAAGCAGATACAGATATAAACACAGATGTATATTTTTAAAAAGTCTTCTAGACTTGCCAAGAAATCATGGCTTCTTGAGTAAGTTCCATGGGGACAGGTTAATAAGCCCACTTTATTTAGGAGTCAAGTTAAGGCTTTTTATTGGAAAAAACTGTTCTACTTCCACACCACAAGGATAAGTGAGACAAGAGGGATAGAATTGCTATTGGAGGAGGCCCGCTGCACTAAGAACTTGCACACGTGGTTTTCCTGTGTCATTGTTCCTCCAGGACACTCCATGGGCAGTGAAATACATACTTGATGCAAAACGGCATCATGTTTGCATATAATGTACACACATTCCCATATACCTTTAGATTGCTTATAATACTTAACACACTAAGTTAATAATTCCAGTATTGTTTAAATTATGAAGACAAAAGGTCTGTTCATATTCACTAGAGATACAATTTTTAAAATATTTTTGAAGTACAGCTGTCTGAATCATTCTATCCTTTTTTGTACTAGAGGTTTGAATAGCATCCTCCTTAAACTCTTTGCAGCCAACTGCAACACCTACTCAGAGCAAATAAAAGAAAACTAAACATAAGACTTCTACTGAAGAAAAAAAAAAACTACTTGGTATGTTTTCTAAAACAATAAAGACTGCAGAAATATTTCTTATTAAAGGGACTTTGTCAGTGATTTGTACATTTAAAATAACCCAAAGGAAGACATGCACACACACACAGTATTCAAACTCTACAACTGAAATATGGATATGGTTTAAAAGAGCCACTTTCCAAAATCTGATGTTGGCAGTGTGACAGCATTGAGAGGTGGGCTTCTACCCTCTCGTCAATGGGACTGAGGCCCTTATTCAGTGCTTCATTCAGTATACTCTCCTTTAGGAGCACAAAGAAAGACAAAGGCAAATAAAAGACTTCTTACTGAAGGAATGATATTTTGTATCAGACACTTTTGTGTATATTACTGTTTTTAATACTTGTACTAATCATGTGAGGAGAAATTATTAGTGTCTTGATTGTTTCTGTTATTAACTATTTTGATGAAAATCTCATGTAGCAAGATTCAATGTTCCTGATGACAATTATACTTCTAGGAGAAAAATGTTACTTGCATGATGAAGATAGTTATATTTGCCAGTGGTTGGCTCATTTATAATACTTCCTCCTGAGTGCAGACTATCAGGGGTTATAGACACTTGAGCATGCACATACGACTCATTACATATTTTAGTTTATTGTTTAATTGGTACTCATTTTATTGAAATATTTATTAAACAGGTATCTTAAAGTCTGTATTACACAGCAGAGATTTGAAAGGGGAAAAATTTCTTCTTTTGATGAGATTCAGTCAAATAGGGGCTACAGGGAAGGGAAAGCAATTATAATACAGACAAAGGAAGGCCACAGTCGGGAACCAGTGTTTGAGGAGAAAGAGCACCTACCCTGGAAGGAGGGTTCACAGGCAGTTTGGGTGAAAAGAGAAGTCAGTGGTCCAGTTGCAGTAATTCCTTATCTTCATGAGAAAACACACAATGAGAATTATTTGTGAACAAAATTTCAGCAGATTAAGAATTTATTTCATATTATGGTTCTTAGGGATTTAAATCCTGAACACAACAGAAAGATAAAAGTCTTAATTAGTGACAGGATATTTTAATGACTTATTTTGAATTGGGATTTATGACCTAATTAAAAATCTACTTTTGTCTTTAAAATGTTATGCCTAGATAAATATTTCAGACCATGATACTGTGTAATTATGATGATGAATAATTTCACTATAAAGAAATGTTAAATATTTGAGGTGATAGATACATTTGCCCCATTTTAAATATTACAAAATGTAGACATGTATCAAAACATTATATGGCACCTCATAAATATATATGACTTTGTTTTATATGTAAGTTAAATAATAAACTTTAAAAAGCAAGCTTTGAAGAAAAAAATCATTAAAAAGGGAGTAGATTCCATCACATATATGAACACACTAATTCCAAGATAGTGGAACTAAAAAGTAATAAGAAGGGAAGTCAGAATATGGTAAAGATCACACTCTTAAAAAACGTGAATAAGAAAAAAATCATTCCTTGTAGGAAGCAGAATTAAAAGACAGGATTTGCTGGTTTTTATTTGGTTTTGTTTGCTGTTCTGGGGATTGAATTCAGGCCCTTCAGACTAAACTACATCCTCAGATAATTTTTTTTTAAATTTTTATTAGTACATTTGCAGTACATAATAATTACCTTCATGGTGGAGAACTGATATATGACACATCTTAATTCTTTGTACATTCCCTTCCTTTCCACTACCTCCTTCCTTCCTCCAATTCTTCCTCAAATACAATTTCACTAATCATTATCCACATGTTATAAATTAGATCTCTAAACTTGTTCATTGTAAATATATACAGTTTTTATCCTTTGATTTACAACTCTCCATTTTCTCCCTATTTTTAAGCACAATAAGGACTGTTTTATTTTCTATCTCTGCATACTTGACTTGTTTTTGTTGTTGTTTTTTCTTGTTTTAGGCTCAACATTTTAATATCTCGCACTATTATTTTATTTCTGTTTCTGGTTTATTTCACTTAGCATCATGTCTTCCAGGTCCATGTTATAGCAAATGGTAAAATCTACTTATATTTTGAGGCTGAATGTTATTCTGTTTTGTGTGTATCACATTTTTCTTTATCCATTTATCCCTAGACAGACACTTAGACTCTTTTCCTGTCTTGTGTGCCTGCAGGCTGATTTGCAGATTTCTTTCCGAAACCTACTAATGGTTAGGACACAGGCGACCTGCTCGAACCAAGGGACAAGTAGGCATTTGCGATTATTTTCCCTGCTTCCACGTTATTTGACAATTCACTGTTTCTTTGTCTTGGATCCAGATGAAAAAGGAATCATTTAAACACCAAGGTAGAGAGGAGCCTGCGCAAGTTTGTGTAAAGTGGGTTTCAGGGGCATCAGAATACCTCTGTGAAACACAGTGGAGCAAAAGTTTCTTATCTCACATATATATGAGATAAAAATGTAACAGATGCATATATATGATAAATATCATAAAATCTCATATATATGTTTTTAATCATAACTCTGGCTACCAAGATTTATCCAGGGCTGCCTTTAACCATTAAAAAAAAAAGACTTAGACTAGAAACAAACTCATACTTTTTAAAACCTGCACTCAAAAACAGTGTGCTTTTGTTTGAAACTAAAGCTTCACTTAAGTATTAGTCCAAAATTAGCACCAAAAAATCAGCTTTAAAGACTTTCCATGCTGTAATTGCATCTCATTACTTAAAATTCTTCAGAGACTATTCTTAACATAATATAAAGGCAAATTTACTTGATTCACGTGTATTTTTCTCCTAGGCAAATATTATTTTTCTTGTCTCTGTCTCAAACTGTTCTCAAATAAGGACATGGCAGAGTAGGACAATTTCTCTGCGGTGATGAAAACCTCAAAGCAAAAAGACAGATAGCTATTTTTTGTGAGGTTTTCTTGGTAAGATTTACTTTTAATTACAAGTGCGCTCAATAAACTAAGCCCAAGGAGTAAATTCTTTCTCTACACCTAGAAATTATCTATGTAAAAGATTGGCTTTATTGACCACCTTCATAGTAGTTAACTTTGCAGGATATGCATCAGCAGCCCGCTGAAGGGGAATTTATTTCCCCCTGGGCATCGGGCTGTATATTTCCCCAGTTATTTCCCATTAGAATGGAAAGATGTATTTTTGGTAGTCATAATTTTCTAAGACATGAGCTCACTCTATTCCAGGCTTTCCCTGTTACTTGTGGACTTGCAGCAGGGAAGATTTGTTCCACTGCATTTCTTTACATGAACAGGAAACAGCCTTTCATCACGCGGATGGGGTGTGCTTGAGCTCAATACAAGGCACTACCCAAGGTGGTCTGATAACCATCAGCAATCATTATGACAACTGTCTTATTGTTTTAAAACAAAATATTTATCTCTGTTAATTTAAGCTAATATTAACAAAAGAGATATTGTATGTAAAAGTCCTTATCACAGAAAACATCACACATACTTGGTTGTTTATTTTAATAGACTGATAAATCGCGTCAGTGTGGGATCTTATTCTGAACTCTTTTCGGGAGATTTCACAGATGTCCTGGTTTTTCTCATTTTCTTGGTTTATGCTCTGCCTACTCGTCTTCACCAGTGAAGGACAAGAGGGCAGTAAGGCAAATGTCTAGACTATTACAACACGAGTGGTGACATCAGTTTACCACAGTTTGTTCATTGACTTGTTATGTCATTTCTTCATTCAGTATCTGCTCAGAACCTACAGAGTTAGATTTTGATATAAGTACAAAGAAAAAGAAGACACAGTTCTGCTCTTAGGAAATTTCCTGTCCAGTAGGAGAGTTAGACATATGAACACACAGACACAGTGAAGAGAAATAAAAAATCATGGAAAATAGTAAAGGAACACGTTCCTGGATCAGAGAGTGTATACGTCAACTGCCTTCTTCCTTAGTGTGGTAAAGCGGAAGGGATCCGGGGTATATAATGCAAGAAGACTCTAAATCTATGTGAGATGGCTATATATGAAACATGATTCTCAACTCTCAAATTCCACTTCAAGGTCACTTATCAATGATAGCTGCCAATACCTCCTTATTCCTAAAAGGAAAACTGTTAACAAATTTATTGCAGATAATCAGAAGAGGATTCCAGAAAGGATATGTCTTTAGATAAAATATGGAACATGAAAGATATTAGCTGAGTGAAGTGTGGAAGGTAGAACGAAGAGGAAGCAACACTGGAGAAGAGAAATTGTGAGATAAAAGGAAGGAACATCTCCCTGTTTTATCCTGAAATGAAGCTATGTTCAGACTCCAGGACATGTGGGCATGTCCATATTGTTCTGTAGAATAGAAACCAGGTTTTAAAATGACAGCTTGGCCAGAGCGGGGCCACTTCACGTGTAGCATTTGTCTGTACCATATTCAGGCGCTTCGTCCAACCTCCGCCACGATTTGGATGGGTGAAAAAGTTAATAGTACTGCTGGGCTTGGTGTAATTCTCAGAAGGGCCCCTGGTCAAAATTAGCATTTAGCCCATAAATCAAAGTAAATAGTATTAATTTGATTGCAATTAGAGTGAGACTGATAAGTGGAAGCTTTCAACTCAAACATCTGTGGAAGCTCAGTTTTTTTTTTTAATATATTAGACTTTTAAAATTACATTCAATAAGAGTAATTTAAATCATGGCTTACACCTGCTATTTGGTAAGGCTGATTGCCGAATGTTTAATAAGTTTATAAATTTACTTTAAAATGTGACATTATCGCATTTACCAATAATGTGAAAATTCAATGATTTTAAAAGGAGGAGGGGAGGGTGTTCTTGAAAAAAAATTAGAAACATTAAATGCCAGATGCCTAATAATTCCTGTTGCTTAACTAAACGCTATTTTTTTTAAACTTCTACTCCATGCAGCTACCTATTTAGAAGTTCCCTGCAGCCATTTTAATTAGCTTTCCCACCACTCCTGTGAGATAGGCAGAAAGCATAATGACTTGTGTTAACCTAGTTGGGCTGTGGTTTGCTTTTTTCACAGAAACTTGAAGCTCATGATGGGGTTAAAAGAAAACTTCATACCTCTTGAGTCCATTTGATGTTTCATTAAGCAGAAGTAAACAGAGGCCAAAGTATAAATGTAAAGTATCCGTTAAGCACTTTATCCAGCCAATATGTCATCCTAGCATTTGTTCTCCAAAGCATCTCTTTGTCACTTTGCTTAAAGGCAAATGTGTTTCTCATTTTCTGAGGTGTAGTGCCTAATAGAGAAAGGTCTAATCTTTTTCAAATGTAAAGATTTTGATATCAGCATAGGAAAATGCTGAGAGATCAAGTTAAATAAAATTCTTTCCCCGTATTAAGTAGTAACTAGCTGACAAAAAAAAAAAATGATGAGAAAATTAGAGACGGTGACAAGTGAAAATTGTGATTTCCCCAAGACACAGTTACAACAGTTTCAAATTTTCTTTTTCATACCATAATTTAGTTTAGCGACCATATTGTAGAGTGACTTGCTAAATCAGAAACCAGAATATCATCATGTAGTATTACCATAATAAGAATTGATGTAAGAAGGGCTATTGTCACATATAAAACAATAAACTAGAAGGGAAATGGTATTATATTAATGCAGGCAGGAAAACTCGATTCCCATGGAGTGCTGTTGAATGTAGAGATGGATCCTTTAAAACGATCAGGATAAATTACATTGTGTTATATTTAACTACAAGACATTTTTTAAACTGATAAAAAACTTAAGCATTTGTCTTCCTCTTAGTGACTAAAAAAAAAAAAAAGCTCTAAACCAAATTTTGTTCCCTAAAATATTCATCTGTTTCTCACTTAAAAGAAGGGAAAAAAACATAATGGCATATTTTTAAAAAGAGAATCAAACCAACAATGAGTCATATTACATATCAGCTATTATAGGGTAGAGTTGGGGTTAACTGTATGTTCAGTTTCACATAACAAACTTGCACATAGTAAAAGATGACACATAAATCTGACAGCAGATAGAGAATAAGGCTTAAAAACAGGAATTACCTTTGTCCACCCCAATTATCTAAGTCCTGCCAAGTCAGAACCCCACTTCTGAAGTTAGAAATTATTCATTACCTACTTACTCACTAGAGCAAAAGGTAGAGACTAAAAGGGCAATAAGATCAATACTGAACTAATTATATATATATATATATATATATATATATATATATATATATATATATATATACACACACACACACACACATACACACACACATAGTTACATATATTCTCAATTTCCATTATTTCTAATCCATTCATTTATTCATCTCTTATTGATATAACTATTGAACACGTACTCTAAGCAGTATACTATACTAAGTCCTAGAAATACAACTAGAACACTACTTAGCGCCTTATTGCAATCATATGGAAATCATACAGGAAATACAGAGATAACCAAAGTTACTGGGCATATCTACAGAATCAAAGAGCTGAAATTAGTGCAGTGGATAGGAATCCTGAAAACAAGATGGCAGGGGAAGGTATTTTTCTTTGTTTCGTATTGTTTTCTTTGTTCTATTTTGTTTTGTTTTGTTAGTGATGAGGAGGAAGGAAGGAGAAGATATTAAGAAGTCAGGATAGAAAAACAATCTGATTATTAGAGATTTTCCTGGCTGGGATAGGGACTTTAACCTTTACCTCATGTTATCCAGGAGTCATTTAAAAAAAAATCTTCCTGCACAATAAATAGTATGACCAGATTTGTACTTCAGAAGCAATGTTATGCCTCAGTATAGAGAATGGATTAAAGGAGCTGAAACATAAATTGCTCATTGGAAAATGAGAAATTATAATTTTCCATATTTAAGGGAGTGACCAGTGGGAAGTAGAAATATTGTACATTTTGAGAAAGGTCTGAATTTTTGGTATTTATTAGTGTAATGCAAAGCCCTTCAGATAGTAAACACTGAATAAAATTATAGATATTCATGAATGGAACCCTAGAAATAATATCTGAAAATCTTAGTTTGGGAATCTGAATTGAAAACAAAATAGTAATCAATGGTGAGCAAAATCATATACTAATTGAAGGGCTGAGGATAGGGTTTCTGAACCAAGCAGAACTGTATGCTGGGAAATAAGATAAGGCCATTGCATAGATATGAGTATATATTAAAATAGAGTAGAAGGTAAGAACAAAAATAGTAAAAGATACAGCATTGATGGTTCAAAGAACAATGAGTGGATCATTGTTCAGAATGAGTACAGAAAAAAACTCAGGTAACATACAAATTTCAATGCTCAACCCTAGAGTGTACAAATGAGATCAGAGAAGTACTGTAACGTGTACAGCTGCTCAGCTGGGATAGTATCTTGATAAATGTATCACAAATTGAACACATCACGAGTCAAGAATACCCGTGATGCATCTGTCCTACTGAACTCGGGTGGCTTAGCAACGCGGTCCACCATGGAGTATCTGTTATTTACCCTCCTGACAGTCTCACTTATTCACTGCCACTGTTCTGCACCACATGTCACATGTCACTTGTCACCAGCCTAGGAAAAGGTCAAAATTCAAAATTAAAAGTACGATTTGTCTTGATTGCTTATCACTTGCACAGTATTGTGAAGTCCAAGAACTGCAACACAGACCACCTTAATTCAGGAACACCCTACAGCTGGAAAGAGAATTTAGCATGAGATATTGACTAACAGAGGGTTTTCATGAAATGGATAATGATTTTATTTAGAATTGTCTGAGATTAAAAGAATTACTCGCTTATGTGGATATATGTATTATATAGTCCTATGTACAAAATGAACATTTTGAGTCTTGGGAAGCAATGAGCATTCTAAAAAATAATATCCACTTTGAATACATAATAATAGGTTCCACCAGAGGTTATCAAACTGAATATTTACTTCATTACCTAGCATTATAGTTCTAGTCCTGAATTTTCACTCTAATCACAGGTGATACAAGTTATAGAATTGTGTAAGTATTTCAGGATTGTCCTTAGCCACTTCTGGCTGTTAAAAATACATAACCTTTTTACAAAGTCAGAAAACAAGAAGATGATTTTTATTTTATTTCTGTGGCAGAATAGTGGAAGACACACTGTCAGACTCTCAGGAATAAAAGGAGCTATTGAAGGAAACATCAATTAAAAACATTTATCTATTCATCCGTTCACTTATTAACAGATATTTAGCACCGCCTGTATGTCAGGAAATGGACAGTGAACATGACACACAGAAAGTCAGCAGCTTATGTTATACTGGTAGTGGGAAGAAGATAAAACAAGGAACTTACATTTAACATGATGTTACACAAGGATATATGATATGAAGTAAAACAAATCGAGTGAAAAAAATAACAGAAATGTAATTTTAAATAGCATGTTCGGGAAAGAGTTCACCAAGGAGCTGGAATATCCAAATGCTAAGAAAAGTAGGCATTCAAATATTCTAGAACAGTTTCCAAATGATAGCGTGCATCAGATTCCCCAAGAGCTTGATAGAATACAGATTGCTGGTCTTCCACCAGAGTCTCGATTTAGCAAGTGTTATGTCAAATCCAAAGATTTACATTTTTAACAGGTTCCCAGGTAAAGCTGATGTCAAGGGCTCTGCTCTGAGGATTATTCTAGAAGGAACTTAAACAAATGCTTACTATAAAAGCCTAGATGGTAGCAAATATTCAGATTCTGCAAGCTGTCCAGTAACTGTTGAAACTACTCATCTGTACTGTTGTAGCACAAGAGTAGTCATGGAACAGACATAAACACATAAGCAAATAAAGATTTTAACAACCATTTAAACATTTTTAACCATTTTTATCTCACGGGCCTTACAAAACCAGGTATGATTCAGGAAGGCTGAAAATGTTTTTTGGAGAAGTATTAAGCAGATGAAAATCCTTGGGGCAGAAGCATGTTTCCTGTTTTCTTGGAGCAGGGAGGAAGACAGTATGGCAAGAGGAGGGAGGAAGGAGCTGCAAAGGATGCTGAATGGAACAGTAATTTTGGCAACAGGCCATATGGAGCTCTCGTGGACTGTATTGTAATAAATAAATCATTTATTAGATTTTTTAGCAGAGAAATGACACCATCAGTTACAGTTTGAATCCCTCTCTAGTTATTCCGTGTCATCTTGATTCTAAATAGTGCAGAAATAGAGCCAGAGAAGAAGCACGGAGACTGGCAGGAGCCTCCCTTAGTTATCCAGGTAAATAGTTTGTGTCTGGACTCAGGCGAATGGATAGAGGTGATGGAACAGAAATTCGTTTGAGCTGTAAGCCACATATGCATGCTCATAGACACATGGTCGGTTGAAAGAAAAATGAAGTCAAAGACAGTTTTGAGTCTTTAAGTCTTGGAAGCTGAGTGACTTGTAGGGCCAATTACTCAGCAATAGTCACTACAGCAAATTGTAGACCTAATTACTGGGCTGTAGGCAATAGAGAACAAAACAAGAATTTTGAAAAGGAGGAATAGTGGGTAAACAAACAAACAGAAGAATATGGTAAAGAAAGCATTTCAAGAATGGGACCTTAAAGGGCAGATAATGGGAGTTGAAGTAATAATGAAAATGGAGACTCTACCATGGCAATAACTCTGGAAGTTTCTGTGGAAATGCCGTGGTAAATTGTGAAATCATGAATGAGGTTCAAGAGCCAAGGAGAAAAAAAGAAAAAAAAAAGAGTCAAGTAGAGAAAAAATACTACAGAGTTCATAGATTGTTCTAGGAGGGATTTGTTGGTATAGAGAGCAGGAATGGGGAAGTAGCTGAAGAAGGGTAGGGAGGATCCCTTTCAAATACATCTTTTGGTAAATACTGGGATCATTACATGTGCCATATCTGTATGCCGACCTGAATTATACAACCAAGAGGAAACGCTTGATGAAAGGGAAAGGGAATGAGAAAAATGGGTGATTCTTGAGTTGAAGGGATGGCTTTCTGTTCATGGCTAGAGGACCATTATCATAATGATGGGTAACTCATATAGTTAAACAGAAGCAGGGGTAATTGATGGAGCTGTAATATAATAAATGTGGGGTATATTCTCTAAAGTAACAGAATGAGTGGAAGGTATATAATTATAAGTGGGTATTTAATATATTGGTTTGTATGAACAGAGGCTGACTAGTCCTACATTGGCTGTCTGCAGGCGGGGGATCTAGAGAAACTAGTAGCTGCTATATCCCCAAAGTTGGAAGCCTCAAAAAGGAGGGACCAATAGGCAGACTCAGTCTTACGGTGAAGGCCTGAGAGGCCTCTGGAGAGTCACTAGCTCAAATTTTCTTTCAAAGACTAATGAATCTAGAGCCTGAGGTCCATGGATGATGGAAGCAATTAAAACAAAACAAAACAAAATGAAACAAAACAAAAACCCACAAAGCAAAAGATGCACCTGCTGAAGGAGATCAAGCGTATATGCACACGAACTTTCCTCTTCCACTTTTTCACTCTATCTAGGCCCCTAGAACTGGATGATGCCAGCCATGCTCAAGTGGGGTCTTCCCCACTAGACTGCTGGCCCTCACACCCAAGTTCTCCGGAAGCGCTCTCACAGCCACATCCACAAGTGTGCTCGGCAACACTCTAGGCATCTCTCCATCCGGTCAAGTGCAAAACTAAGATTAACATTTGCACGGAGAGCTGTGCCTGCTCTTTTGGGATTGCTTGTATTTTTGTGGTGTTGAAGTAACAAAGACAAACCCTGTACAGCTCTGTATCACATGTCAATTACACTGAGAGAAATTAAAGAAAAGGAGTACAGCTGCTTTCTGAAAGATTTCTGGGAAATCTGTGTATTCAAAGGCAGCCTGATTTCAAGAAGCTACTCAGAGAATGTCTTGCAAACATTTGTTGCTGAGGGAATATTTCGAGATCCAATAGATCTGGGGTCAAGGCTTAAATCAGGCTGTGTGTGGTATACAGATTGAAGTTTAAGTGCAAACTGTTGTGTTGTCTTGACACTGGCTGGTGTTATACGTAGTGATAAAGGAATGTCAGGGAAGAGTGGTGATCGGACCCAAAGGAAACAGATTTTTGTCTCTACATTTAATCTCTGATAGGAGTAGAAAGATTGGGAAAGCGAGGGGCACAAACTGAGCCTTGAGAGTTTCTTATTAGACCCTGTGAATGAATCTGGGGGTCGCCTATGTGTGTACTTTATGCTGGTCCCTGAGGTATCATCTCATTTTGTAATCTTAACAAAGAAAGTCCAATACAATTAAAAGAGGATGATTTGCACTGGTAGAAATATTTTCACGGGAGTGTTTACGCAGAAATAGAAGATTTAGAGCTTCAAAGCAGGGCACAACAAAAGGAGGAGCTGCTTCTGGGACAGGCCAGCCAGTGGGAGCCCAGATGGGTCACATAGCATACAGGAACTTGTTACATTTGAGATGCTGGTGTTAAGCCTCGTAGCTTGTGAAATCTCCTTGAAAACGTATGTGCCACCTGCAATTTGATTCACGTTGATGAAGCTCTTGAGATTGGGGTGTGAACGCTAATGCCAACTCTGTAATTTCCAGCGGGAACCATCACCGCCAGTGGAATCAGATACTCTCGGTCCTTACAGGTGAGGAGTGTAGAAAGCCAAAGTAAACTCAAAGTGCCATTTTAAAAACTTACTAATAAGGGGCTAGCACATTACGTGCAGCCCCTGAGAAGATGATGATATGCAGAACTCTGTTTATTTAGCATAAATAAAGATCAACGGATGGGCTTAATAGTTAGGAGCTTAAATGTTTAGCGGTAGAAGCACAGGAGAAGCTGGGGACACACTGAAACAATGAGTCACAGGACAGACCCAAGAGTCGAGTCACGTTTTCCAGCCGGGACACTGCAGACTCTGCACAGCTTGGGAAGAACCTCGGCAGAATTTCTACGCACACCTCCTTTGTATTCTTGGCCCTGCAAATTGTCACACATCTGTTAGATTGATGCATTATTATTTTTTAGAGTTGATAAATAAGTTCATCAAGTTATAGTCACATCTTGCTGGCCTGGGAGCCATCAAATCTCTAAAATGTCATTTCTTACATTGTCCCTATTCACTGTCTGTTGATGTCTGTGTTTAGTTAGGAAAACTAACCAGTCTTTCATATATTCCCTCTGCCTACTCTCCAAATTACTGAAATATAGTGAATTGAAATAGAGAAGGACTGAAAATATAAATAACAGTCACGTAATATGCAAGGAGGGATCTGAACTCCGGTCTTGATTTCATAACATAT
Organism: Hystrix cristata; assembly: GCA_004026905.1. Taxonomy (NCBI): domain Eukaryota; kingdom Metazoa; phylum Chordata; class Mammalia; order Rodentia; family Hystricidae; genus Hystrix; species Hystrix cristata. The sequence continues at coordinate 34,456 of PVJO010007935.1, read as the reverse complement.
TCCAAGATAGAAGTTACCACTACACCTGTGAAATATTATGTAAATGGAAACACTTAACTCACGGTCTTTTGTACTTGTCTTGATAAGCCAGTACACAATGCAAGTAAAAATAAATATGGGAAATAAAAAATTCTATTTAAATTGCATATATCATTTTAGCTCTAAGCATAAATCGTACTCTGCACACTCAGTAAACATTTGTTGAATGAATAAGCAAATCAATAAGTCTGACTACTTATCAATCCTTGTGTCTTGCTGTGTTTAAAGCAACAGTCCAGAGGTTCTTGTAATGTATAATCTCTCCATGGGTAACTTGAAGAATCACAATAAGAATATACTGTCTACAGTGTATAAATTGACTTCTCTCGAGAAACATACATTCAGACATATTAAGACAATGATTTCAATTGACCTTGTTCTCCAACATTCTAGCAGCAACAGTACTGTTTAATCACTTTACTGTTCTACATGTTCTTTAGGAAAATAGCTGTCATGTAGGTTGCTCGGTCTCACTAATAAATAAACTCCTCTCTGTCAGCTGTATCACTGAAACAAACTTCTGACACTGTTTTTCCTTAAATTCTTATAATCTGCTAAACATTTTTGTCACACGGAAAAACACTTTAATCCATCTTGGCCTTTGGGAATTTTCAGGTTGGTCCTTACCAGGTGGGAATGGCCGGATCATGTGGATGTGCCCTTATTCCTTACAGACCCTGGAAATAGCAGAGAGCTTAGGTTTTATTCTCTCTCTCTCTCTCTGTGTCTCTCTCTCTGTCTCTGTCTCTCTCTATATCTCTCTGTCTCTCTCTCTGTCTCTCTGTCTCTCTCTCTGTCTCTCTGTCCCTCTCTCTGTCTCTCTGTCTCTGTCTCTCTCTGCCTCTGTCTCTCTCTGTCTCTCTCTGTCTCTGCCTCTGTCTCTGTCTCTCTCTAACTCTTTTTCTCCCTACTCTTTCTTCCACTAGGCATCCTTCTACTCCCTCTTGCTCTCTCTTTCCTCTTTCATCCGTTTTTCTTTATCTTATTTCTTTATAAATATATTCAAAGACAGAGGAAATTGATACTTAAAATGCTAAATATAAAACTATAATTTAAAAAAGTATTTATAAATACCTCAGCATCTAATATGTGCACTGTACGTGCTAATTTTTTCTTACTTATATCGACTTACAAACTATTTCATCGTATCAGTTTTATTGATATATACATTTTATTTACAAATGTATTTATATTCAGAAAAGAACGACTTGAGTGTTTTACTTATTCTTTTCTTAGGTAGAGACAAAAAGTAGATGTTTACAGCCCATGACAGTAGTCAAAAACAACCAATATTTGTATTATTTAATATTTAAAATAAAGCTCTATAATATAGATAAGCTCACTGTACAGGAAAGAACGCAGACTTTCAGTTGAAGTAACATGTTCAAAACCTCATAGTCAGTCAGTGACTGTCAGGATTCAAACTCTGGTGAGCTCAACTCAAATCCAGCACACAGACAGAGCTGTGTGTTTCCAAATAACTCCACACCACATGCACAATTCCAGACAACTCTCTTGCTTTTCAATTATGTACTACGGGAGAACTGTCATTAATAGGTACAAAACATTGAACACATTTTTAATCAAGAGTGATCAGGTTTTGCAAGGCTCAACACTGTACTCTCATTTCATAGGAAAACAGGAAGTTGATTTCTTTATGTAGAATTTAATTTGAGTTATTATACGTATTTTTAAATGACTGAGAAGAGTGGCATTTAGCCACTCCAAGAGACAGTCCACCCAGGTCAACTCTGACAATGTGGTCCTCTAAGTGGAGGACAGTGCAAACTGTGTTTTTAATTTTCCACTTGTATCTACATTTTAAAACTGGGCTCGGAATACCTAGATTTGTGTAGACTGTAGAGCAACGTACATTCTGGCAGTCATCTACTATTCATATCATTTATAAAATTAATAAAAGTAAAAAGTCTTTAAATTAAGCAAATGACTAATTCAATTGCCTTTGTAAGTTTCCCCCAAAGAGTGACTTTATTACATAGATAATCCAATGGAAAAAATTTGCTCATCTATTAATAAGTTGGTAATATTCAAAGGACATCTGAAAATAGGGCTTTGACGTTCTCACTGGCCACAAAGAGGGTTTCTCTGTTTCATGTTTTGCTTTCACAGAACAATGTTTTTAAGCTCTTTCCAAGGAACTTTTTGCCCAGGACACCAACATGGTTTTCTCCCTCACAGTGATGACACACTCTGCCTTAACCATTGCGAGCACCCAGGTACTCAAAATCCACTTTGGTCCAGGTTGCTCCTGACCTTCTAGTCCTTTGATCATAATTTCTAAGACTTTCAACAGTAATTGTGCTGCATTCTATCTGGCTGAAAGAAAGAATCAGTATGTGATTTCAACTTTGGAGGACTATCCGGACAGAATAATTTAAGCTAGATTGTTAATAAAAGATAAGCATATCAATTAAAATGTCTGTGGGATTTTTTTCCTCCTAGCTTTGTTGCAAAATATGTTTTCACTTTCGTAGGCCACAATATGTTTTGCAAAGGTGTCCTTTCACTCTAATATGCAAAGTATATTTTTAATAGTCTTAATGAAAGTCAAGGCTGTTGAAAATAATTATATGTCTGTACTATATTTTTATAATGTACACTATTCTTGTACTTCTTGTCATTTTCATTTTCTTCTTTGTTGAAAGAAATGCATAGATTTGTTTTTATTTATTGCTTAAGGAAGTAAATGGTCTTTATGGTTTTATTTTCAGCTTCAAATATTGTGAGAAAGTGTACTTTAGATCTTGTCGCTGTCAGCAAATCTATTGCTAGCATACTTCTTTGGGAGATCTCGATGTGGAAAGGTGACTGATGTAAGTTTATTTAGCTATGTCAGCAACCTGGAAACTGAGTAAGGATTGCCATGGGGGATCCTGGTAGGAGCACTTTGAGGTTTGACTGTTTCTTCTCCATGTCACGTAAATCTTTCCTTCTGGTGTTCTGCCATGGGGATGCCCTGGCCCGGTTGCCTTCCCTGTATCCCAGAGAACATCATCAAGAGAGATTCTTAGCCACCAGAGATGCCCTGACCAAACAAGCTGAACCGATGTCAGATGAATGTGGCTCCACTGATACAACTAGTTCAGCAGATTTGGAAATTATTACTATTACTATTTTTTAAATTGAGGATGGCTAAATGGGTTTCTATTGGAAAAGATCCATTTTCCCCCTACAGTTCTGAGATATGTTTGTTTAGGGATCTGGCTTCTTCTCTTGCTTTTTCAGAAAGATTATGACTGGGCTTCAGGTAGACTCCACTTCACCTGAATGAAAATGAGAGTCCTTTAAGATTTCAAAATGTGGGCGTCTTCTTCCTTCTCTATTTAAAGAACTGGTGCAAAGGTGTCTGCTTTTACATCCCTTTCTTCATTTAGACTAACTCAATAAGGAGAGAAGAGAAGTTTTGGTTGCTTATTCTGGGGCCATTACCATAAAATCAGCTTTCTATCTTTGGAGTTTTTAGAGTATTCCATTAAGGAGCAATATTGGGAACTGATGCAGAAATGCTTCATTGGGCAATATCTGATCGTATAATCAAAAGGCAGGAAAATAAATCCCAAGTATTTTATATTTTCATCTTAAATTCCTTTGTAAACTCACCACTGCAGTAAGAAATAGTTGTTTATTAATAAAAAGTAATTTAAGTTTTAAGCAATTAAATACATCAGCAAACAGCAAATGTAGAGATTGGGGGAAAATTTGAAAAAAGACTAGATTTACTACATTTTGATTTTAAGAATTCGTAATTGGAGGGGTGAAATAAGCAAAACTTATTTTTTCTGTCATTCATTTAACAAGCTATAACAAGTACTCACAGTATGCAAAGCTGTGTGTTGGCACTGTGGGAGGTTTAGAGATGAATTAAGCACAGCTCCTACCTGGAAAAAGCTTAGAGGAGACAAAAATATGCATAAAGAGCTAGAACACAAGCTGGAAAATGATAAATGCCTTCAGGGGAGCATAAACAAAGCCTATTGAGTTCAGCAGCTCGAAGAGATCCCTTCCTTGCTGAAATAAAAATCAGAATGCATGTGAATACTGTAGACAAATGCACGTATGTGAACACACAGATACACATACACATTTGGGAAGTTCTGTTATATAGTAATCGTTCTTTAAAATGTTAGTCTTTAAAAATGTGTAAATCATTTGGTGTTTTTAATAAAGAAAGCAACAAAATCAAACATGTCCTTATGATAGCATCTAACTGATTCAAAACATGATCCTGCTTTTAATGTTCAAAAAACTATTTCAGTACAAATATCAATTACAAGACACAAAACACATGAAATAATTACTAATGAGCAAAATTAACTCCTTGGCAATGACATAGAATCACTTCCGTTTACATCTGACTATTGAAAAGTAAAAATTATGAGTAAAACTTGATTATTTATGGAAATAAAAACATCTAAGGAGAGCAGCTGATGCAATACTGAAATCAATATTAGGAATACTTATGTACTGCACAGGTTTTGGAGAATTTGGAATAAGGCCTTTGTCCGGTGGATTCAAAGAGCTGTTCTGAAAATCACAGGCAATCTCATTTGTGTCTATGCATAGCCAGATAGCAAATACAGTTTAATTAAGTCAGTATAAGATCAATGATGTAGGTTTTATAAATTTTCAGAGACAACAAACTCACTGCAAAGGAAACATCAGAGCTGTTCAATACCGGTCATGTGGCACAGACCTATAATCCCAGCACTCTGAGAGGCTGAGGCAGGAGGATTGCAGGTTGCAGCCTGGCCTAGGCAATTTAACAATTTAGCCAGACCTTGTCTCAAAATAAAAATAAAAATTAAAAAACGGGGTGGGAATGTACCTCAGTGTGAAGCAACCAAGTTTAATCACTAGTCCTGAAAAAAATAAAACAAGGACAGCGACTTACTAAGAATTGTGAATTTATAAAATTCTACAGATTGACCAAAGAGGCTGGAGAGAGGTTATAGATGACAAAGTCTTCCAAGCAATGGTATCGTGGCATGGCCAGACTAAGTCCAAACTCTTGGGACTTAGAGGCCTCACTCTGTGATTACAGGTGTCACCTTTAGAAAGTAGAAGGCTAAAGGCCTAGAAGACTTTAATACCTATCTCCTTCATTGTTTTAAAAATTAAATGAGATATTACATGTGAATATAAGAATAACACCACTTCAGAAATTAACTCTCACCCAGCAAGCTTCCTTAAAAAATGAAAATAAAACCCTACAGCAAGGGAGAGGGAGATTAAAAACTGACATGGAAAATTGAAGTCACTAACAAAACGCTATGATGGCTCTTTGCTTTTGTGCATGAAATTCTAAAATGGACAGAGAAGTTTTAGAAAAGAATAAGTACATTGAACTATTTTACTCAAATTTATTTCATTTTTGCACAGCTTCCTTTTCCTTTTTTCCAATCACTTCTGGCCCTAAATTTGCATTTTTGGCATATTCATTTTTTCTCATTGATACCCCAAACTACGAAAATTATTCAGATCAGTGGAGTACCATGTAATGTTTTGATACTTGTGTGTGTTGTATAATATTTAAATGAAGTTTAGCATGTATATCTACTCAAAGAGTTATCATTTCTTTATGGTGAAACTTTAAAAATCATTTTTCTAGTTTTTTGAAACATATAGTGCATTTTTGTAATCTAGAGTCATCCAACTTTGTTTGCAACAGCACATCGAACTTCTTGCTCTTGGCTAATAAATGCATTTGGTACCCACTAATCAACACCCCCCCACACACACAGCCATACACACACAGCCATACACACACAGCCACACACACACAGCCATACACACACAGCCATACACACACAGCCATACACACACAGCCATACACACACAATCTCCTTGGGCTGCTGTAAATACCACTCCCCATTCCTCTCTCAATTTCAATAAGATCTGGTAATCTTAATTTAAAATTATGTGTTGGATTAAATGAGACATAAACCTATATCTGCAAAATTCGGGCATGATATCCAAGACTTCACTGCAGTATGGTTACAGATTAAATACAGGTCACCTAGTTAAATCTGAATTTCAAATAATCAAGGAAGATTATGTAGATAAATTTATTTCAAATTTTGCATGGAGCATGTTTATACTAATGAATTATTTGCTGTGAATCTGAATTCAAATTTAATGGGACATTCTTTATTTTCATGTAGTATAGCAACCTTGACCATAGGGAACTTCACCGACTTGGGTGTGTTAAACCAAAAACTAATCAGTTCATATGGCTTCTACCAGATTTTGGCCTCCCTGCCACCTCCTTTCTTTAGGTCATAATTATTTTGATTCAAGCCATCCTAACTGCCCCTGCTTTATTTTCTCCTTCTTCCAATCTGTTCTACACACGGTACTAAAGCAATTGTTCTGAAACACAAACTCCATCTCAGTGATTTGCTTACTAAAATCTTGTCACTGTTTCCCCAGAGTCCTCTGGATAAAATGTAAACCCCTTAGTCAATAACGTAGAACCGTGGGTGGTCGGAGTCTTTGCGGTAAATTAAAGTCCTGCCACAGTGAGCCTGAATTCAGATTCTCCTGCCGGGGGAGATCTCACTCTTTCCGGACTTTTCCCCTGGAGAACCGAGGCTCACGGATCTGCGCTATGTGACTTTCCTCTTCGGGTAGCTCCCAATATTCCGATTTTAGCACTTTATAACAATTATCAAATACTACTGCAATTTCTTTTTCATTCCTTAGTCTCCTCAGTGGACTTTATGCCCTAGGAGAAAAGAAATGATCTTTTTTTTTAAACTTTAATATACACCGTTTGACACATTTTTTAAAAAGTGCATTGAATGAAGAGATTTTTAATTTAATAATGTATCAGGGCAGCAGGTAAAATGATATAAGAGTATCTTTGAAAAGCTAAAACAGCAAAACTAAAGCAAAATTTTTAGACACCTCTTCTGTTTTGTCTGCTTTTGATTATTCATTAGTTATTTTAATTGATTGGTAATAATATATCTGTTGTATAACCGGATGTTCAGATATATAAATATATTAAGAAGACTCTAATCAAGCTAATTGTCATGCTTTTTCTTACTACATATGCTTTTTTGTGTGATGTGAACACTTAAAATCTAGTTAGCCAATTTCAAATATACAATATATTTTTATTAGCTATACTATGATGCACAATTTTTCTTTCTTATTTTTCCCACCATCAAACTGAAATTGTGTATTATTTCACCGACATTTTCCCAACTCCCCTCTTCTCTGCTTCTGGTAAACATTATTTTACTCTGTAATTCTAACTTCAATATTTCACACTCCACAGATCAGTGCTCGTAACTGTTATTTGTCTTTTTTTTGCTCAGCTTCTTTGATTTGGATAATATCCTGCACATTGATCTCATTGTCACAAATGACAGCATTTGTTTTAAGGGTTAAATAGTAATAGTATATAGTTATAGACCGTGTTTTCTTCATTTGTTCTTACACCAATGGGCACTTAGTTCAGTTCCACATCTTGGTGATGGTGAACATTGTTGGAGCGTACTGAACTGAGTCCTGGGCACTGTTCCTAAAATGCTAGGTCAGTGACTTCCAATTATTTAATTAAACATTAGATAGCATTACAAGGTAGAAAACAATCACTTTTAGAAGCATTCAAGATACATGTGACAAGACTAATATGATCTGAGAATTACCTTATTTCTAAGATTGTTTTACTTTGATATAAAATAATGTTTGTAATAAGTGATACATACGTGATGGCCAAAAATTGCAGAAAGTACCCTGCCTACCGACCTCGCCACTTAACTTCCTGTTCCAGAGACAGCCATCTTCAGAGTTCCCCATGTGACCTTCTAGAAGCTGTTTATGCCAATATGGGCAAATATATGGAAATAGGAGCACACATACACTTCCATTGTTTCTATGGGTAATTAGGTCTTTAACTACTAAAGAATATAAAGCCAGAAAGCTTTCATTTGGCCTATTCAAGCAGTAGATTTCATAAGAATATTTTTTTTTTCTGGCTTGGTTTCAGTTTTGATCAGTAATTAAGTAATTAAATATTCATTAATAAAGAATTTGTAATGTCCTGATTGCAGATTTTAAGTGGGTCATGCTCCACAAAATATATGCTTCTATTCATTGTCTCAAGTTTTTAAAATTTAAACAGACAGCCTCTCTGATGATAATGGATTTCTTCCTTTCTTGTTTTTTTCATCTTTGGGTTGTATTTCTGAACTTTCCTTTCCTACAACAATGTTTATATGCATCTTCAATGCTCATAAATATTAAAAAGTAAAATGTAATTTTTTACAAAGTAGACACATATAATGGAAATAAAAATATTTACTTCTACAAACATTATTTTTTCCAAAATATTCAACATTATATATTATAATTTATTTTTATTCTTAATTATAACTTTTAATATAAAAAATCATATTTCTGAACAGATAATTTTATTTCCATTTCCAAAGTTAAGTCAAACATATAACATATTTATATGGTAGCAAAATTATTTGTAATATTAACTTTCTAGACTGTAAGGAAAATTCTGGTTAGTATTGTGAAGAACAGTGATCAGACTTCACAGGTATTTTCTCCAAACCTTGACTTATACAATTTTACCAGTAACAGGAATAATTCCATCGTTAGAGATGATTCTCACCTTCTACGTGAAACTAAATGGAAAACTGAAGGATGCGCAAGTACATCCAGAAGCACGAAATGGAATAAGAACAAAAAATAGATGCTCCCAATTCTAGGAAATTATTTGTCATTCTGTAAGAATCTATTGCTTTCATGGTAACTTTGCAAGTAAATCCACATATGTTCTCTTTGCTAAGCCCGTTTTTCCTTGGTGTCAAAGCATTATCAGTCTTCTGGTCCAGTACAGCACATATACTTTCCAACACTGATGTATAACTGCCTTTTAAAAAAGGAATAGGGCAGAAATGTTGAAAACTATTTCCCTGAGTTATTAACAGTGTTAATATGAAAGTTGATGTTTTAGGATTAAATGTTATGCTGAACCTAAGTGTTAGATTCTGAGTGACAGGTGACAGCGTATTCTTTTAATGTGTTCTGTGTATGTGTTTATGATATACAGAGACTTCCTGTAAGGTCCTGAAATCAAGACCCTCTTGCCAAGTTTAATAGTAGCATTGATGTGATCATTAAGTAGCCCACTTTTGCTACTAATGTTTTCTACAAACGTTCCACTGGATTTACAAAATCTGGCTCAATTCTGCAAGTATAAGGAGCTAAAGGAAAGAAGGGAAGAAGGAAAGAAGAAAGGCAGGAATGAAAGAAGGCTGGGAAGGCAGACAGGCACGCTGGCAGGCAGGAACAGAGGGAGGGAGAGAGGGAGAAAAGAGGGAAGGACAAAATAGATAGCCAGATAGATGGCACATGCATGCATACACATACATACCTACATACATAAATACATACAGTATAGATAAATAAGGATAGTACATTTCACCAAATGACAATTAATGATATAAAATATATTCGTCAGCACGGCTGCCTTAAGAAATATGAAAAAAAAAGAATTATTCAAAACTTTGAAGTTTAAAATTCTAAATTCAATTGACACTAAGCTGATTCACTACCTTTTTCTAAGTAGAGCTCTTCCATTTTGCTATGATTTGTTATATGAATAAATACAACAGAAATGGAAACTAGACATTATCCTAAATGGGAAATGGTATATATAAATCATCAAATTGCTTATGCTACATCTAAATGTAATACAATTCCACAGGAGAAAACTAATTTAATGGGCACACTAAAACAAAAGAAAGAAACAATGAATGAAAACAGGAAGATCTCTCAGATTTTTTCCCCCAAATCAATGAAACTATGACTGCAGACTCCTTTGGTATTGCTGTCACAGTTTTGAATGTCTGATGGAGAGAAATAATATGCTGGCCTTGTAGTTATGAGATCTGTGTGCCACCAACTGCACAGTGTGACCTTGGAGGGTGACCAATTCTCTCTACATTTGGACTGGATGATATTTACGGTCCAATCCAGCTTTGGCATTCTATATCTCATCTAATCCTTTCTGTGAAGATTCATTTTGTTCACTTCTCTACACATAGAACGTAAATAACTGTTCACTTGCAGAAACCGTAACTTTTTTTTTTTAAAATTGAAGTTACCAATCTTACTTTTCCTTCCCTGAAGATGGTCATGTCCCTCAGTCTCCTATTACACTGTCAGGCAAATCAATTTACCATGTAGTGGCAACAAAGGGCTGCATCTAGTCACAAGCACAAAGTCTGCATCAAAACACTGACTTGAGTAGAGAAAGAGCAAGGATTTGTTCTTTTCTCTGGTCATGTGAAAATATCAAGTAAAGCACAAATTTAAGCGCCATGTACAATATTTTTTCACTGTCAGTGAAGTGAGATGTAGTAAAAGTTTGAGAACGTTTTAATTGTATGATGTCTATTCAAAAAAATATAACATGGTGAAGTAATTTCATTAACTCCTTAGCCTTATGTTTTAAAACTCATTACTGTTGTCCTAGTTTTTACACAACTTTCCTCATCAGATGGAGTGGCTTCATTTCAGGTCTGTTAGTTCCCGACGAGAAATGGGAAGGGAGTTTGGTATGTGCACTCTGGGAGGCTGAGGCAGGAGGATCATGAGTTCAAGTTTCCCTTGGGGAATTTAGGGAAACTGGTCTCTAGATAGATAGATAGATAGATAGATAGATAGATAAGTAAATGGTCAAGAACATAGCTTACTGCAAAGGTGCTGAGTTCAGTCCACACTATGGGAAAATCCTAGCATATTCGCTTAGCCTTCCTGGAAGCTGGCAGGTGAACTGGCAGGAGGCACCTGAAGACTCCAGACACAGCAAGTGCTCTGCCCTGCACATTCACCGAGCTCTCTTCGAACAGCCGTGTCCCTCAGGGTGATGCAGAGTGGTCCTATCTGATGGTCCAAATGCAGTGGATTTGTGCATCAGCTGAGAACCCTCTAACTGAGGGAACCCCGATATGTAAAAATTGCAGGAGGCAAACCTACCCGAACTTTGCCTCAGACGGAGCCATCCAAGACAGCAAACGGACGTACCCTTCGCTCTGAAAACATGAGGGAACACAAGAGACACTTAGGGGACAAATCTCTCAACATCCTCAAAACCAAATTAAAATCTAAAAAAAAAAAAAAAATATACCAGATCTAGTGGCACTTTTTATCTATAAATGCCATTATATCCAAGACATTTTCATAAATATTTTAACTCCTAAAGCAACCCCATGAGGAATAACATATTATTCTCAATTGCCTACGTCAAGACACTAATGTCCATATAAGGAGGATCGCTTGCCTTTGGTCAGAGAACCACTGCACAGTAGTACTGGAATTTAAAGTCGCTGGAGAGTATTGAGAATAGTTGCTTGCTGGGAAGCCACAACATCGAGTGAAAATAATATGTGAAACCAATTCTCTGGTTTCCTCACTTAATAGATACACTGGATGTATATAACCAAATTGTTCTAACTTTTTTTTTTTTTTTTTTTTTTTTTTTCTGTGGTGCCGGGGATCGAACTCAGGCCCTTGTGCTTACAAGGCAAGCACTCTAATCACTGAGCTAAATCCCCAGCCCACCAAATTGTTAAGAGATAGACAGTAATGTTCCTTCTATAAACAGGCTAATACGGTATAAGATCATACAAGTGGATTTAGGAATTTATAAATTCAGTATACAGAATTATAAAGCTTATCCATCTAATTTCTCACATTCTACCTTTTTACTTTTTCTTTACTTTTTTACTTTGTTTTGTTGATTTAGTCTTGAATTGCATTCATTTGGGGGAAAATTAAGTGAGGAATTTTAATCAATAGCATACTTTAAAATTATTTTTCTTTTTAATTTTTTAAAAAAAATTCTAAGTACTTTTTTATAGTGCATAATGATTACAATCATTTGAGGAATTTGTGCATGTATATAACACACCTCAATTCTCTTTCCTTTCTGCTTCCTCTCAATCCCACCCTGTTTTGCAAGCATCAGATTCATTTGTTTATGTTATATGTCCTTTTAAAGCTAGATATCATACATACAGATTAAGAGCCAGACTAACAGGCAAAAAACAAAACACATAGGACAATTATACTAAATCAAGGTACACTTTTAGAAATAATGTTTCTTAGAAGTAATGTTTTCTCTCTATCATAACTTTTAAAATTGTGCCATGTAACATAAGCACATTTTAGATTCTTATTTTTCTGAAAAGAAAAATGATCTTTAGTTTTTTTAAAGAAATGGAAAAAAGATGAAAACAATAACAACAGAGTATCTTTATTAACTTATTGCCACAATTATTATTCATGATATTATTAATGGAATGAAAACTTGAGATTAATACATTTCCAAAGAATGTTTTGAAGTAATCTTTTTGATTATATTAAGCATTTTAGAAATCATAGGTTTTTTTTTTTTTCAACCTGAAGTGTTTTTTTTGTTGTTGTTGTTAGAAAATGACTGTTTTAAATCTCATCAGTGTCATAGCACAAGTGGCCATGTAGCCAGGGAGTGGGTTAAATGAGGAGCAAAGAATTACGCTACATAAATATTATCAAAGTCAACAATAGCTAAGAGGATTTGTTCTTACCAGAGAATCTACTTGGGAAAGCACTTTGAAACCACAGTAAACACAGTACTACTCCCTTGCTTATTGTTAATGTAGTTGTTAGTTGAATTAATTTTGAATTGGCCCAAAGGATAAAAGGTTGAAAATGTACAGATAAAATTATTTATAGAATTTCTAAAATCAAATGGGTCATTAAAGTGCAATCTACTGCAGATGCCTTCTGAAAAATTCTATTTTCCATTATCTTTGATCTGTTTCTCTGACTCAAGGGTTAGCCTATCAAGAGCCTGCTCTATGACCCTCTTAAAATGCATCACCCAACAATGTTATGTTTTATCTTTCTAACAGTATTGTCATTCTTCCCTTCATTTTCCCTTTTCATCCACTTTGTCATGGTATTTGAAAGGCTGAAAGAAGTCCAGTATAACTAGGAAATTACTGGTTCTTTTAAATGCCTGTTACTCCAGTACTTTTTATTTTCACAATTTGTTGTGGCACGTTTATAGTACATGTAAAATTTGTCTTTACAGCAGATGAATTTTAGTTTATAGAGGTATAAAGTCCACATATATAAACTTTAAATCTGGACCTGCTCTCTCTTTATCCACTTCCCTTTATAAAATCATTGTCTGGTAAACAGTAGTTCATTCACTTTTCCAGAACTACTCTTTCAAGTTTTTTGCCAATGTATTTTCCTTTTTACCAAAAGGAGATAGACAGATATTTCCAAACGTTAACACCATCCTTTCCTTAAATTTTTTTCTTCAACACTCCAATTTGTAATTATTTTACAGTTTCTTAAATTCAATAATTCATTTTATTTTTCTGTTCAAGTAGATTTTATTATAAACTGTCTGCTGCTAGTGGTAATATCAATGCTAATGTTGGTAGTAATAATAATAAAAAATAGTAATAATTCACACTTACTGGGAGCTTTTTATATGTTAGATATTATACAGTTGTACATGCATATCCATGTCTATAGCAGCACAATTCATAATAGCTAAATCTTGGAATAGCCTATATGTCTATCAACAAATGAATGGATACAGAAAATTTATATATGAGGGAGTACTACTCCACCATAAAGAAAGATAAACCTGTAGGAAAATGGACGGACCCTGAGACCATAGTGTTAAGTGAAATAATTCAGACACACAAGCTTAAATATCACGTGGAGTCTCTTATTTGAGAAACCCGAATTATAAACAAAGAGCAAAATAAAAGACATATAATACTAACTAGGCAGATAGATCTTTCTCAAATGGGAAGGAGATCAAGAAATGGAGGGAGCGAGAGGGAGGGGAGGAAAGAAGATAAAAAAAGGAATTAAGATGTGTTCCGTATATGTGCCAATTCCATACAAGGAGTGTAAGCCTTGTGCACTGCAAACATACACTAATAAAATAAGATTGTACAAAATACACTTTCTCATTTAATTTTCTGCAGAACCTGTTAAGTTAAGCTCTTTAAAGAAGGTTAAAATACTAAGTATATAAATAGCCAAATAACTCTGATAACATACTATGGCAAATCAATATTGCAATTGGTATTTAAACTTACTTTTGCCAATTTAAGATCTCACGTTCAAAACCGTCAAACTAAATGTTGTGCTTTTATTACTTTCTTTTTAAAAATATTCGTTCTTTTTGCGGGGAAGGACAATGTCTTATTCATTTCTTACCCAAAACCCCAAGAGCCTAATTTTCAAACACTGTTAAGTTCTTAATGAATAAGAAGATGATGACACTGATAGAGTAAATTGTCAATGTGTTTTTTTAAAAGTATGAAATTTAACAATATAATAACATAACTGTAGTACTTATTCTTATTTACTGAAGTATGTATCAGCCACTCATCTGTATACAACCTGGCAATGAATTAAACTCTGAAGCACCACAGTTCACATGCAGTTCACATTTAACCTTGCAGAGAATTCTCTGGAGGTCTTATCAAGACATAAATTTCTGGGATACAACTCCAAAGTTTCTTATTCAATTGATTAGGTGTCTTTGATAAATACTGGTTAGTGGCTACAGCATCATAAAGTGATAGGTAGACTTCCAACTCTAACAGTTATAAGCTACATAACTTGAACAAGTGATTAATATCTCCATGTCAGATTCTTTGTCCATATAAAGTGAGCATTAGAATTTTTGTGTGGATTAAATAGCAAAATGCACGTGTGAATTTCTTGGAACAGTGTTCGTTGTTTTGCTCAAAAATCACTAACTACATTTATTTTGGAATAATAGTAATTAGTAAGATGTAAACCTCTGTATCCCTAGTTCCTTAACAGATTGCCCTCTGTATTGTAGAGCAGAAAGCACTCAGAAGAAACAGTGCGCTGCAATTTTCTCAACTGCAGAAGAGAAAAGTATCAAGTATCAAAAAATATGAGAATGGCCTTAACAGAAAGTCATTGAGATATTCAAATCTGAAATAATTGTACAGAGAAGTTAGAGAATTTTGTAGGACAAACAGGATCTTTAATAAGAGGGCAAAGGCAGGCTGATTTATAAACTGATAGAGCAGAATCCAAGAAATTTATAATAAATGAGGGAACCAGTTAGGCTCTAGAAATCAAAATGAACACAATGTTGTCCTTAATTTATGGACAGACATATCATGCTTATTTTTTGTAATCATCTTGCACTAGTTTATCAAACATGAATAATTTCTAAAACTTTTCATGCCAAATATATCAACAATTTTCCTCCTTTTTTCTGTGAATATGCTAACAATAAAATAAAAAATGAAGAAATTCTACTTCTAACAGACAACTCCAGCAATTTCTTGAAACGACATATTTTCTTAGCAATAGAATATACTATTCCTGGGCTTTATTCAAGTTCATATTTTTAAACAGCAAAGGTAACTATGTAATAATACAGTATTCAAAGATACGAAGAATGTGGTTTTTGGTATGGCTAATGCTCCACCAGCTGGTCCCTTTTTAGATTAGACCCCTTCTGTCTTTGGATTTAATGTAAGTAAAATAATATAAAAACCATTCTTTTTTTTGTAATGAAATCAATTTAGTGTTAGAGAACAAAGCAGTGTCATAATGTCCAACTAAATAATTTCAGGTAATCGGTCATTTTTCAGACACTGTTGTGAGAATAGTTTCACGTTTTCTGTTTCATAGCTTATGAAACAAAATGCAGTAAAACCAGATTATCATTGCCAAGATTTATGTAAAGAATTAATACTTCTGCTAGTTTGTCTTCTATTGTTCTATGTGGGAAATATGGAAAACTTTCACGAAATCTTTAAGTTTCTGGGGTTCTGACTGCCTGGAAGTACCTCAGGGTAGATTTGTTAATGAATTGATCTATAGATAAGATGCCCAGTTCCATTTTCTACAGAACCGGTAGCTATCTGATGTTTATAAATGCAGATTTTCTGGGAGTGATTGTATAGTTAAGAAGCAAACTGCATTTTCTTCCTTGCTAATGTTTGGGAATATTGTTTGAATTTGGTTTGTCACTTGAAAGTTAATGGGCTCAGGGCTGGGGATTTAGCTCAGTGGTTAGAGTGCTTACCTCATAATCACAAGGCCCTGAGTTCGATCCCCAGCACTGAAAAAAAAAAATGTTCATGGGTCGGAAGCTTGGACTCATAGCTAAAGTGCTGTAATCAGTTGTAAGAGTTAAGGCCTGGTGACAGTGGATTAGGTCTGTAAGAGAAATTAACGCTTTTCTCACATGAGTGCATCCTCACAGTGAGCACTGAGTAAGCAGTTTGTTATAAACACAAAACGGTCCTACCTCAGTCTTCTGCTTCCTGTCTCGCCATGTGAACTTTTCCACATGTGCTTCCACCATGGTGGTGACATCATCTACCATGCAGCATTCCTGAGAGCAGAGTGGATGCTGGTGTCACGATTTAAAATTCCAGACTGTGAGCTAAAGAAACCTGATTTCTTTATAATGTGTTCATATTCAGGTATTTTGTTATAGCAGTAACAAAAGGATTAATATATCTCATTAAATTAAAGAAATATGCAAAAAATAAGCATGCTAATCAGTACAAATATGCTAAGAATAACAAAATAAATACTGTTTAATTTTATAATTAGCTTGAAAAGTGCTGCAATATTTTATGTTTGCATAGATTAAACACAGAAAAATCTTTGAGTATATTTTAGTCTTGGATATGTGAGTCCTGACTTTGATTTGAAAAAATAAACAAATTCTAGAAAAATATTATTCATATGGAAATATTCTCACCCTAAAGTATCTAACTGATAGTCATACATAGCAATGAAGATAAAAATACTATATATTATTTATTAGTATTCTACATGAGAAAATATTTTATATACCAATTATTTATTACATAATGCATTAATATTGTACATAAATACTTTTTTAAGATTCACAAACCTATAATAAAAAAGTATGAGTGGTCCTATATTCTTTGTGGTAAAAAATCTGTATGGCTGCATCCTAAATAAGTAGAAGTAGATTTACTAGATAATGTTTTTTTTAAATACCATGAAATCATTTACCTAAAAGTTTATGACAATTTATCAAAATATCAAATATTAAAATATTGTCATCATTCCTTCTTTTAGTAAGAATCATTTTTCTAAGCTCTAATCCACATTAGCTATTAATATATTTTTCATCTTCATCACATGAGGAATGTTTATTATAATTTGCTTTAATTATGACTGATATTGGAGATTGTGCGTCTTTATTGGTTTTTTATGTATTTGGTCATCCTGGTACTGGTCTGTTTGGAATTTTCTTACTGATTTGTAAGGGGGTTTTGTTTTGTTTTCTTGGCAGCACTAGGAATTGGACCCAGGGCCTTGCACTGAGCTACAACCCCACCTTCCCTCTGTCCCTTTAATTTCCAGACAAGGTCTCGCTAAGTTTCACAGGCTGGACTTTAAATCACAATTTTCTTGTCCTCATCTCCTATGGCTAATATTACTATGATTACAGTTGTGGGCCACTACTTCTGGCTATAAAAATTTTTTAATATTAAAACACTTTTTCCCTTTTGCTGTCTTTGAATGCCATTTTATTCTGGTTTGTCACTTATTTATCCTTTGGTTTAGTTTATGATATTATGCATGCAAGAGATTTGAAGTTTTATGTAATCAAATTCACTAGTATTTCCATTTTTGACCTTCATATATGTTAATTCTTAGAAAGTCTACTTTTAGACTGCTCTAAGATTTAAATATTCTACTTACAAATCTCCACTTTTCTTGTGCTATTCTTACAATACTAATAATACTGATTCTAACAGCATATAGTATATATCAATTTTTATTAGATTTATTGCTTTTATATAATGATGATTCCTGTTAAAAGTTTAGAAAATTCAGAAAATAAAAGAGAACAGTAAAAATTATTCATAATGTAAATACTCAAATACAATTAGTATGTATTATTCATTATTTTGTTATGATTTATTTATTAATCTTTTCATTAATAATGTTGACCATATTTTAGCATACTGTTTTATAATGACAGATTTCTTTATGAAGTTTCCAAGTTCCTTAGAAATATTACTTTGTGTAGGGACTTAAACATATAGAGTCCTTATAACTTTTGACACCCTATTTCAAATTTAAATTTTTGCTATTTTATTGTAATTGCCTTGACTATTTTTCCATAATCCTCTGAATAAAAGTATTATTTTGAAAAGTTCCTAGAAGTTGAATTCCTGGGACAGATGTATGAATACATTTTTAGCTTTCTTTGTTTGTTGCCAAATTGCCCTCAAGAAAGATGCTCTTTGTGGCCACTGTCACATAAGCTGCGCCTCAGGTCTTCTGTGTGAATGAAGCCTTGCTGACATTATTAAATATTGTTTTTAAAGTAAATAAGAATAAGAAGAAAAATCTTTGGAAACTTAAAATGTAAAGGATGTTTTTTGAGTGTAATTATACATTTGTATGCAATAGTTGCTTTTGTATAGTAAGCATATTTTCTAATCAGTTATAAGGTAAATGACCTATAATATTAGAGATCATTACTAAGAATTATAGCTTCAGAGTCCACTGGCTTAAAAGTATTATTTAATGAAATATGAGCCACATATTTCCTTTTTGTATGCTTACTGCAAATAAATGTGCCATTATGAAACTGTAGATCACCAAACACTAAATAAAAATTTTGAAAGTAGTCATACATAAAAGATAGATCAACAACAAATTAACATAATGGGATTAAGATCGAACTCCCCAATTTCAACAAATGATCAGAAGATAATAAAACAATTTTTAACTCGAGAAAAATTTTTAACTTGAGGAAACTTACAGCTTTCTATTTGATACTCAAACTATCACTGAAGAAAGATGGAAAAATGAAAGATAAGACAAAATAGGAAGTTTCACAAGCCTTTTTCTGAATTACAATCATAAAGGTATAATGCAAGAAATAAAAAAAACAGTGGAAAGTACAGGAAAATAACAACTATGTGCAAAAATTGGTAGTCATATTGAGAGATCTATGCATAATTAAAGTGTAAATATCAACATTTACAGCAGCAACTAGTGAAGGAGATTAAGTGCAAGGC
This sequence comes from Hystrix cristata, assembly GCA_004026905.1. Taxonomy (NCBI): domain Eukaryota; kingdom Metazoa; phylum Chordata; class Mammalia; order Rodentia; family Hystricidae; genus Hystrix; species Hystrix cristata. The sequence goes on along the minus strand of PVJO010007935.1, from coordinate 15,284 downwards.
AGGTAAAATCAAGAAGAGCAGTAACACACCCTGCGTGAGAAGAGCCACCGGAGTTAAATTAATCAAAATGGTCGATATTATTGGAAGGCAGGGTGGAATGCCATATTTTCATTTTATAATGTCATGAAAAATATTCAGGTTACAAATATACACATAAATATTAAAATCACATAAGTAGATATCATTTCCCATCTAGTGAAAAGATAAGAGAAGAGGAAAAATTTAGTACAGAAAATTCTGTGACTAAATAGATGGTCAGAAATTGGAGAAGGGGCTGGGGATTTAGCTCAGCAGTTAGAGTGCTTGCCTCTCAAAGTGCAAGGCCCTGAGTTCGATCCCCGGCACCAAAAAAAAAAAAAAAAGAAGACATTGGATAAGGGAGAAGAATAATCCCCAACAGTGAAGGCACAAAGTACAATTAAAAAAAATGTAAAACATATTAGTAATCAAAAAAGGGCAAAAAAAAATCTTCACAGAAATACATGTTGGATTTATGTTTAATGTATATTTCTTTGAAAAAAACACTTCTGAAATGTAAGACTATACAAAGATTATACAGAAAATATGAAAAAATACACTGAGCAACTAGTTATAATGAGAACAATATTAGAGAAAATAACACAATGGACGTAATTATTCGCAGTGACAAAAAGAGCTTTTGAAATGAGCTCTTTCATATGTTTGTGGAGAAAAAATAAATAAAAACATGGTAGACAGACAGCTACTCGCCCAAGAACACAGAGCTCATAAACATCAGGCCCCAGATTCCATCTCCGGTTGTTCTTTTAGTGCTTACTCTCACGAGCATCAATTAGCACAGTCACACCCGGGTTAAGTGGTTGTATCGGGGCCAGGGAAAGGGCAAGGGCTTGAGAGCTAGAGATTTGGCTATAATACGAGAGTCTTTGTGATTCTGTCTCTTGCTCATTTGTTTCTTAAATTATCCATAGTTGTGTCCTTTCTCTGGGAAAAACCTCCAGATAATTATAACAAAATCTTAACCATTTCTATATTCAAATTATAACTGCATCCCCAAAGAATAAGTGCTCCGTGACTCATTCATGTGGCTTCTTTAAAACAGTCAAACACATAGAAGCAGCAAACGAAATGGTGGCCACCAGGGGAGAAGGACAGAAGGAAATAAAGAACCGTGTTTTGATAGTGACAAGGTTTCAGTTTTGCGAAATGATTACTTTATGGAGATGAGGTAGGTAACATCTTGCCAATAGTTAGCAATACTGTTTGTATCTTAAATAATTGATCAAGAATTTATATCTTCAGGGCTTTTATCACAAAATAAACAGTGGAGGCGCAGGAAACTTTTGGTGTGAGGTGTTGATTACCTTTATTATAATGATGGTTTCAGGGGTATATACACATGTCCAAACTCATTGAGTGTATAAAATAAACACATGCTCTTTTGTATATCAAAGTTTCCTTAATAAAGTTACTAAGGAAGGGGTGTTTCATGTTGAGTGTTCTTATCACAATTTTAAAAATAACATCTTTGCGTTAAATTAAAACATCCTCCCAATTTTGATGAGTGGTAATCTGAATTTATAGTACTTCAATTCTTACTGAGGAATGAGTTTCATACAGAGAGGGAAAAAAATAACAGAGTGGAAAGAAGAAAAAAGTAAATAAAGATACGACTTCTAAAGTACATTTTTTAAAAGTTTGTTTTGGAAAAAACTTTAAGGAAAAGAGATTCAGAAAAAACTGAGGAAAAAGAGAACCTATGAGATTTAGAAGCTTAGAAGAAATTTAGAGAAGGCTCTGAGAGATGAGTAAGATCATCTGGAAATCTCCACAGGTGGTTCTTCTAGAAAATGGAAGTTTATATTACAAAAGAAATTTAATGCTTTTATTTTTCTTTTCACATGAAGAGAATAGGAAGTTTTTTAGCCTGAATTATCTTTAGGGATTTAAATTTATAGAAAGAATATGAAGTAGTAGTAAAACCACAGAATGTCTGATACTGACTGCCTTTGCAAACCAGGTACAGATAAATCTTTGGGCCCAGATGGTCTCTACTAAAGAGTTTCGAAGGCAATTGAGGCTGACATCAATAGATTTAAACAGCAGTTTCAAGGGACTACTCTGCTTGACCATCCCAGCCTACAAAATGGGTTGATGACTCACAAACAAACGAGGTCTCACTGTAAGCTCTAGTAGAACCAACCTGGTGAATTTTACTTCCATCTTAGAAAAGGTTGGAATCTTTTCAAAGATAATGGTGCCGACTATATTTAAACAACTACTTTTAAGAAGAGAAAAAAAAATGTGTGTTTGTTTTTTGAAAGGATAGCTATCTAATGTGGAAATGATAGAGAAATGGGCAGTAAGTGTTGATATATATATATATTTGTTTGTTTAATTTCTTGATAAATTATTGAGGAAAAAATGTCCATTATCTAATTTTATTCTACTTTATACAAATAAGTTCTATTTTCTATGTTTATATTTATTTTCATTGGATCTGAAATTCTCATATCCTCAATCTCACATTTCACTACAGCTTATTCCCTTTTGAATTTCAGTCTTTTCATCCTGCCGCTTTTGCCTCTTGAGTCACAATATCTTTCTGGATTCTTTTAATTGTGTCAATCTCCTGAAAATATATTCTTTCAGTTTTATTTCACTCAGCAGTAGAAACTGGACGAATAATATGCAATTATAAGCATATCTCAGATCTTAACTGACGAAGAAGTGGAGGTCAAAAATTCTCCATTCAGTTATTTGTTTTTAGAAAGTCTTCCTTTTGTTTTACTTTGTGATTGAGAAGGTCTATCTCTATCTTCTAATCCATAGTTTTCTGGTACTGTCAACTAAAGGGCACAAGAAAATAAGTGTAGGCTTTTCATGTTGCAGGAATCTGGGCTGCTTCTACTCCTCTCTAGACTTATGTGGCTTTTTTTATGTTTGTAAGGATGTAAAATGCACCCCACCTCATTCCCTGCCTAATACTTTCTGTGAGATTTATATGTGAATATAGGTTTTAAAATGAATGAGGGGAAAATCTAAAAAAAAAAAATCACCTTCTGAATTTTTAATTGGGAAATGTATGTTTGTTATTTTGTGTTTTTATTACTCATTATTAATATTTGGTAGCTGCACTTGGGAGTCTGTAAGTGCTTATATATATATATATATATTAAATCTCATGTTTTCTTAAAAAAATAAAAAAAATAAAATGAATGAAGGGGCAGTACAAGTGATGAACTTAAATAAGGTGTGTAGTCTAGTTCATTGTATGTGGTACCAACGTCAAATTCTGGTTTTTGATATTCTGTGTTGGTATATTTTCACTGCGGGTTACTGAGTACATGGTTCCTAGGAGTTTTCTTACTATTACAATCTCTCATGAATCTGATTTGTGCAAATAGAAAATAACAATAAATGAAAGGGGAGGAGACTCAGTGTCCCAGTGTACCTCAAAATGTGACACCAATTTTGTGGACAAGAGGCCCATTTTGCATTTTTTTTTTGTTTGTTTGGTTTGGTTTTTTGGTTCTGGGGGGTCGAACTCAGGGCCTTCTGCTTTCTAGGCAAGCACTCTAACCACTGAGCTAAATCCCCAACCCCTTGTTTTATGTTTTGTATCAGCCTTGGATTTCTGAACGTGGAGGCAGATGGATAGCATTCTATGAAAGAACCCTTTCTGATATTTTTCAACTGAGCTTTATTAGAGAAAGCAATTGCTAGTTTTTATAATGCAACAAAAGTATATTCCTTGTTTACTTGGCTGATGATCTCTTGCTTTATTACTCTTATAGTTAATGAAAAAAATCTTAAAAGATGCTAATTATATGTGGCCCATTAATTGAAATTTTAAATGTCTCCATTGATTCTTCATCTTTTTTTTATTTTTTCTCTTTCTAAGTTTGTTTTTATTTCTGTTATTTATTTATTTGTTTGTTTATTTTTGTCATTTGTTTGTTTTCAGGACTGGGAAAGATTAAATCAAAGTCTTATAAGTAGGTGTCCTTTTAAGCCAAAAGTGTCTTAAATGTGTCTGATATTCTTCATGACCCTTTTTAGTAAGCTTTTTTCCCCCAGAAATCATTAAGTTTATTCCTGTGAGCAAGTAAATTGTGTTTGACCAGCTGTTCTATTGCACTCATTTCCAGAAAAATTGAATTTACTTTTGAACTCTGAACTCACAATAGCTAAACTTGGCAAAATGTGTTTTCTTATCCCTATCCCAAAAGACAAGCATACACAGTTATTTATATAATGTGATTTGGATTCTTGGTTTAAAACGAAATGGAGGCTTACAGCAAATACAATAGTATATTTTCCATGATGTGTGATTTGTGTGTCTTATAGAGTGAAGAAAACACTGCTAATGTTAAAATATGATTTCCAATTTATTCTTCTTCATTGGATCAATACTAATATATGTGGAGATTCTTTTACCAGATCTCAATGCCTAGTAACCTTTCAGCAATTTATAATGAAATGACTGTGTATGATTTACGATTTATAATTAAGGGCTTTTAAAAATCCCCATTATTTTTCAAATGTTTTGTGAGATTCATTCTATCTACTAAGAATTCAGTAGGATTCTTTAAGTCTGGTATTCGGCTCTCCACCTTGTATAACGTCTCACAATATAGAGAATAATCAGTAGACTTTCCTTTAGAAATACTTTTAAAACATAAATAAATGGAAGGCAATACATTATGAAGCAATTCTCTACAACGTGTTTACGTATCTTCGGCAGCTTTTGCCTGAGTTTATCTTTTCAACGACACTTGGGTACCGAAGTGCCTCTGAAGGTACAGATAGCATCTTCCTCTAAGATAGAAGGAAGGTTTGTTCCTGACCAGAATATCAAAAACAGCGCCCTTCTCCTGCATACAGCTGAACAAGTTTGCCAAGAGCCCGTTTTAATACTGCAGTTTTTCTAAGCTCATGCGGCTCCTTGATCATCGGGCTAACCTACAGCATGCACCACATTCTCCCAGGACACTTGGCGTCCTTACTGTGAGAGCTGAGGCTCAAGGAAGACCAGAATAAGTGTAAAGCTCATGCTTCTTGTGCCATGACTAATAAAGTCTGTTTCTCACCTGTGTATTCAGTGTATTCTGCCATGTGTGCAAAACGGGGCAGACTCTGCGTAACCTTCAAGAGAGAACAGTCTCATTCTCTTCAAGGTTCCTGACAGAAGTTAGGATGGAGCAGATCAAAGGTGGAGTAAATAGAAGAGCGTTAGGACTTAAGGGACGAAGCCGAGATGTGGCAGCCAGTAGAAAAAGAGTCTGAGGATCGGTAACAGAAATGAGGTTGATGCAGCTGGCTCTTGAAGCTTAATTCAGAGAAGAACTTCAAAGGCACAGATACACAGGGGAGCTTGCAGCAAGAGGAAGCCGTGTCATCCAGTGCGACTGGAGGAAAAAGAGAAAGACCAGCATAGCAGGAGAACATTGGAAGGACAGGGAAATGGAAATCTGAGGGAAATTTGAGAGGGTAGCGTTTTTAGGCAGCCATGTTATTTGAGGAGAGGGAGTGGGTGAGAATTGAGTCAGGGAACATTTTAGGAAAAGAGGTAGTTCTAACTTTGTCGAGAATGAGAGACGTGGCCGAGAAAAGGCAGCTGGCACAGGCTCTCAGCTGCATTCAGACAATAGCATCTATAGATTTTTTTTACTACACGTGGTTACAGTATGATTTCTGGATGAAATAAATTCTTGAAGTAGGAGAGAAAGTGAATTTTAAAAGTTAACGTTCTTAGTAAGGAGGCAGAATGATATTCAACACTGAATATCTCGGGATAAACCTCAAAGCCACTTGTGTATCCAGCTTTCTATCAGTTGTTAGCTTGCACATGTAGCTGACCATTGAGATGATGGGTGTGTAATCATCCTTCGATTCTCAAAAGTTAAAGCCATAAGAAGTGTTCTAACACTTTTCTGCTACTTGCCAGGGTCCTCCCTCACCCAACTAACCATATTATAGATGAAATTCACCCTCTTTTGAAATCATATATTGATGAGGGGGTTGGGGCATGTAGCTAGCGCTCATTTGCGTGACTGCCTCATTTCATTTCGTTTGAAGTCCAGCCAGACTGTGTCACCAGAAAGCTGTGAGTGACGGGGAACTTCAATGAAGCACTTGGCAAATGCCTGTCAGAGAAATTCTTAATACTAATAAATCCTCTGACAAGACAAGAGCACTTAAGTCTCACTTCAGTTTACAGAAATAAAGCCGATGTTCTCTGCACCATGTTCAGGGTCTGAATGGCTTTAATCGTGTTGTTTGGCAGCTAGTGACATCAATCCATCTTGTCATATCTAAATTCTGCCATCTTTGGCTATTCATCTACAGACATATTTCTAAAATTCAGAAACAAATCAGACCTCTTTTTTCTCATTGTTATTCATCAGCCATTTAAATTTTTTTACTTATAGATTGAAAATGAAAGAAGCTGTTGAGAAATTCAAAAATGGTTTGTTTCCCCCAAATTAGGAGTATAAAAATTACTGTCAAGTCAAACTTGTTCTACAAAGGTGTATGTTTTTAAAGAGTAGTATTGCTAGGGGAAATACTATTCTGCTTTATATACTACAATTTGGGCTATGAATTGATCAGCTTCTACCTGGGGTTGTCCCCATTTTCTGCCCTTCCCCTGACTTCCTCAAACCAAGTTTAATGTCTTCCTTTGCTTCTCTTCAGACTTGGAGTACATTTCTTTGGAGAAGGCATTTTATACATAACCAGACCTAACATCTGACCTACAATCCCCGTGGGTTTCTGAAGTCCAGTCTACTCAATTGCTCCTTTTAACTTGCTTGTGTTGGTCAGAAAAGTTTTTTTTTTTTTTTTACCCCTAACTTCATACCTTTCCTGGAGTAAATCTGCCTTATGTACATAGCATTACCTCAGCATCTTCAATCTCTACTCATTTCCTATAACTTGATAAATAATGGATTAAAACTGTAACCAAACATCATGCCTCAATCATTCTTTTACCCTCAGCTTCTACCACTGTCTTAGACCTTGTTAGGAAAAAAGGAAAAGAAGCAAGTGCACGAGCTCACAGGACAGGTTTATTTCAGAACAAATCTGACAGAGACCACCCTGGCACTAGAGACTAGATCGGCTACTCTCTTACAGGCTGTGAGGTCTTTTAATAGGGTCATGGGCATAAGGTGGAGGCCCGTCATTGAAAGGGAGTTGTGGTTACCAGTTAGAGACAAGGCTTGGGAACACTTAGGGAGTCGAGGTTCCTGGTCAAGCGCAGGGTTGATTAATGATGGGAGTTATGGATTGTAGTCATGGTCACTAGGCTTGGCCTACTTGTTAAGGACAGGGCTGGATAATGACGAAAGTCATGGGATGTGGCTGTGGTTACTGGGCCCTATCCACCCATGATTGTACCTTTCTAGTAGGTACACAAGCACAGCAAGGGTGGGGGGGCCTGGTGTTTAGCTCAGAATGGTAGCAGTCAGATTCCTTCAGACCTTATAAATATCAGAGCAATATGGAAATAGGAAATGTTTTTAATTCAACTAAACCTTATGAATTTCACCGCTTGCTATAGCACCCTTTGCTATAGCACCATTTTTCATGAACTCAATTAACCAAAAATTTCCTCATCTGCAAAAAGGAATTAAAATATACCTCATTGTTTATTATGCAGATTACTTAGAAGCTGATTGAGGTAAATTATGTATTTTTGGAAGATAATTTATATTTAAAGATTCAGGGTATATCGATTATGGTTTACTAGAGGAATACACACACACACACACACACACACACACACACACACACACACACACATATAGGCTTACAGTGACCACCTGTAGAATGCAGGGTAGAAGAATGCAGGTTGGAAGAATACAAAATGATCAGCTGGGGGATCCAGTAGAAGGTTGAAGGCTTGGAGATCCCCGAGCATTCAGTGTAGTCCATTCTGGAAAGCTGAAGGATATGTGCTGGAAGGCTGGGTACATGTGATAAGCCTACAGGAACTAGAAGCAAATGTCCAAATGGAGCTCCTCCAAAGAGGCATATGGACGACTTCCTTCTTTCCCTTTTTATTCTGCCTGGGCTACAAAGCTATTGGTGACGCCCACATCAGATGTAGGTCTTCCATCCCAAGATTGAAGCCTACACGTAAATGCCCACAGACATACCCAGAATTTTGCTCCTCTAATCTAGCCAAATCTTAATCCATTCAAATTGTCATATCCCTATCGATGATCACGAGAGATAGCTTATATTACCCCAAAGATGAGGTTATAGAAGTTACTCAGAAAAAAACCGAATGTGAATACTATGACTTTCATTTCCTTTCTTATTGCTGGTTTAGAACATCTGTGTTTCTTTTTTATCTCTGGCATCCTGTTCTTATGTTTCCCCAAACTGTATTATTGAAATGCTAGCTCAGTCACCTGGAAAGAAAATGATCTCACTTTCTTTCAGTCCACATTGCAGATACATTTGGGAACACAGGTTTCCTAGGTTGAGCATCTGCCCACACTTGCTCTTGGTGAGGGAGAAAGAGAATCCTGCAGGATGGCACAAGACAAAGTTGGTTCTTATGCACCACCGCTGACAACACACGGGTCAGGGGTGAGTCCAGGTTTGAGGCAGAGAAAAGCGCTTTAACACTGCAGAGCTTGTGTCTTAAAGCAGATTATAAAAGAACGCTCTTCGATGATGGAAAGGAACACTGAAATACTTCTTTGCAAACAAAGAAGTTAATATTTGATTTTAATTAATTTAAATTTCAATAAAAATTTGAGTCAAGAAACTACTGTGTTAAAGAATGTAGTTATTAGTATGAGATAATTTATAATTTTTTTTAGTGTGTGTGTAAAAGACTAACAAATGACAAACCCTTTAAAAGACAGACCTTGAAGGCCATGGAGCAGACTCCCCTATCATCTCTAATCATTTAGAAATGAAACAAATTAATCATCTAGTTTTTATATTATCTATCATTCCACCTGTTCTTTAGACCTCTGGAAAGAAGAATATCCTGAGTAATACATTAGCATTGCTCAGAAAGAGTAGACATAGCTCGACACTGAACTGAAAAGTCCCAACTCTTTGAGGATGCTGAGGTTGCTGGAAGGTAGAGTGTGGAGAAAGGAAGAGAGGAGAAAAAAATACATTAACGATCTTTGCCTATTTTACAGTTTAACCTGAGACGTACCCTGTTGAGAAGTCCTTTAAACAGATTATTCAATTCTGCTCACATTAGTACTTCAAGTATAGGACAAAATATTTATTTATAATTATTTTTTACATATATGTTCTTGTGCTAACAGCTCGAGTTGCAATCATGAACAAAAAGAAGCTTGTTTTCTTTTTTGTTTGTTTGGTTTTTGTTTTTTTAAGCTTGTTTTCTTGTAGCTTACTGTCTAGTAGGTGACACAAAAAATCAAATAATGACATCACTAAGTCTAAGTGCTATGGAAATCTATTAAGGGGCAGCAAGGGTAAGACCTGGTTTGGTAGGATAAGGCTTCTTAAAGGGTGTACTGTACCTCTTTACTGGAGAACAGTATATAACTCATGAGGATGTCAGATTAGAAAGTTGAGGATGTTTATTCTAAGCAGAAAATCAAATGTATTCAAAGTCCAGTGGTGAGAGAATGTACAGGGAATATGAGATTAACAAGTATCCGCAGTACATAGAATAAAGAGAGAAAAATGTGTCAGCAAGAATGGAAGAAAACAATGGATTGGTAGATCAATGTTAAGTAGTTCATCTATTTAAAAGATCAATAGGAGTTCATTAATAAAGAAAAAGAGGAAGCAAGACAGTTGGCAATATAAATGGATCTATGAATTCTACAGGGTCAGTTTGTAATTTGAAAAGATAGAATCTGATGTAGAGATGATTATAATTTGATATGAGACATTGAGATAGAGATTATGTATATAAATGTATTTGATAAGTACAATATGAGATTAGAGATGATTCTGGATACTGTAGATACATGGGGTAAACAACATGGTTGACTTTTCTAAGCCTCACTTATACAGTTGGATACATTTTGATACTTTTTAAGACAAGGGATACTAAAAATGGACAGGGGACAGTAAAAAGGATTATAGATTCATTTTCATTTATGTAGTCTTTGTAGTCTCCAAGTGAGATGTCAGGTAAAATGTTACTCTAATTCCTTGAAGATTTTAGATGTTGCCAAAGCTAGAGACATAAATTTCTGAGTCATCTGCTTAAGAGGACATCAAAAGCTTGGGACAGAAATGAGACAACCCAGAGAGACTATATAAAGAAAAACCCAGGAGTAAACTTCGACGTATGTGAGTAGTTATTGATTAGGTAGAAGGTAATATACCTGCAAAGACAGAGCAGGAATTACTAGAAAAATAAAAGAAAAGGATACATCATAGAAAACAAGAAGAGGATTTCAAGGCAGAGGAAATGGTTCAATGAGGTGAATGCAACTAGGAAATTAACTGAGGAAGGACCATTAGATTTAGGGACTTTGGCAAAATCCGTTGTAGGGCAGGACTGCAGAAGAAAGCAGACTGAGTTGCGTGAATCTGTTGGGGGGAAAGAAGTGTAAAAGAAGTACAAAGTATAAATTAATCTTTTAACTAAAAGTTGGCTGTGAAGATGAGCTACATTACATTTATTTTTGTTGATAAGCTGTGCTTAATTTTCAAAGAAATGCATCAGTATGATAATTTTATTTCTTTTTTAGATATCCACGAGTCCATAACCTTTGTTTTATCAATAAGTAAAAACACATTACTCAGATTTTTTAGAGATAAATGAGGTAAAGAGGACAGAGATAAAAATCCACAATCCTAATACTCATATTGTATGTATTTTTCATTTCTACTTCTAGTCCTAAATATAGTTTTGCATCGAATTTATAGATAAGGTACTCAAAAGATATAATTGTATTTTAGGCTTTTACTCACTTACCATAACAAACATTTTACCTTATTCTAAAAAGCCTCTTAATTTGAATGGCAACATAATATTCTATCAACCTGATTAGATGATAATTTTTAAAAATGTCATGCAGCTATTGCTGCATATAGAAAGCACATTTTATTTATAATGATTAATAGGTAATATATGTATTAACAGTTATTAATAAAGTAAATTAAATGGATTCTTGTTTATATAGAGATGTATTTATGCAAAGGTCATATAAAGCACTTTAGAAAGATGAAAAATCTCAAATTATTTACCTTTTTTAAAAAATTCTATTCCAAGAGGAAGAAAAAAAAGAAAAACACGAGAGCTTTCCAGATCAATTTACCTCTGAGAACTTCTTCAATTTATTAATAATTTTAATGTAACTTATGAAAATATATTTTAAAGAGCTTAAATGCAGGCTTAGAGATATGTAGTTGAGCATGATATTCTTCACATGAGATGATCTTTGTGGTATTTGGAAGATCAGTAGGTGATAAGAGTTTCTCTGCAGACTACATCATTTCTCTGAGAACATCAAATTTAGTAAATACGCTCTTAGTAATTTTTATTGTACTTCTGGCTTTTTTTTTTTTTTTGTATAAGACTCACAATATAGACCTGGAGTCAACCTGTGAAAAGAAATGTTCTTCTTTTATCTTTTAAAGATTATTAGTTCTTAAATCTTATTAAGGTTTGACTTTTACCCTGAAAATAGAAAATTTGATAAACAGAAATGTGCGGCTGGAAAGTGTTGAAGGAGTCCACAAAATTGGAATGCTTCTTGCTAGAAGGATCAATGTTGGTTTTAAAAGTTAGATTTAAATAAATGTTGTTTGTTTATCTGCTAAGAGGTAGGATTATAAGATTATTGGGGATTTGTTCTACTCTGCTGAATCTAAAAGCAGTATTTTTCCCGCAAGGAAATTACTACAGCGATGATAATAACAAAACATAATAGAGGCGGTTTTAGTTTTGACGGTGACTCTATGATCTGCAGGCTCATTTGATTTGCCTGCCTTCTGTTAAAACAGCTATTTATTGGGATGGATTTAGCAAGTCTGCTGTCTTCTTTCTGAATCTCGAGACTACACGAGCACCTTTTGACTCCAAGAGGGCGAGGCAAACTTTCAGGCAATCCAGGATGCGGCCAGAGGAGTGAAAGGTCACTGTGGGAATTACAGAAGACATTCAGAATTCTGGCAGCCCTGTATCCTGGGAAGCGATCGCTCTGATTTTCATGATGACTTCTAGGCTGATAAAGTTATCCTTTAAATTATGCCCACATAGAGATTATACCTCTAAGTGAGCACTCAGTCTTTTCTTGTTTGGGTTTGAATCCACAATCTCCTATAATACCCTAATCCCTTTAAAATTGAATCCGTTTTGTAGCTTTCTCCAAATCTGGGCCATGTATATAGAAGTTATTTTGAAGACTCCATTTTTTAGAGGAATTTTAAGCAGATTTGTGCTGAGGAGCAGAAGGTAAACATGCTGTGCTCAGAGTCAGCCGTCCTGTCCTGATGCGGCAGGTGTGCTAAAGTTGAATGCAAATGTTCATGCACACACACAGGAGTAAACAAGAACTTTTTTTTTCTTTTTTTTTGCTAGTCATCCATGACAGTCTCTGCTTTTAAATACACAGCAGAGAGAGCTTTCACACACTAAATTTTCCTTTTGGGATTCAAATTTAGGCGTGTTAAGCAGGAACACATGCAGCTCATTTATCTGTAGTAATTTAGTAAGTGTGGTAAATGTGTCAATCATATGTGGAATTATATTTCACTTGTAATTGAAGCTTTCCATTACGCCAGAAGTACTCTAGTTAGATTATTTGAAAGGGGTTTGGTGTTATGCAATATGATTAGTTAAAATTCCAAAGCATTCTTCTTGCAAAGAAGATAAATAAATTATATGTAATCTGTGTTCAGTGAGAGTGTGGTCTATACATAGAGAATAAAATTATTTATGTAAAAATTCACCTCCCCCCCGTTATTGAAGACCTGCGGTTCTTGAGAGGGATTTTGAAGAGCCCATTCACTCGTCATTTACTGTTTATGTCACAATTCTGAGTGGGAGTGGAATTTCTGGATCAATGGAGAGCTCAGTAAACCACAACAAGATGAGGAGACAGAGAATACGCGGCACTGTACATGGATGGCCCTGATTCCTTAAAGGACATAAGAGAAATAACCCCACTGCTCCTGTCCAGGGAGGTGGCAGTAATAATACTTGGCTTTGTTAGGTGCCATCTTGTTGCTGTTATGAAGGGCAATGCTGGGGCCTGTCATTTCAAGGGGATATGTTATATTCTTGGAAGCACTATTTTTTGGTTTTTTTTTTGTTTTTTTTTTCACTTTTCCTCTGCTCTTCTAACGCTATGGTTTCATTATTTTTTTCTTTACTTTCTACCTTTTTATTTTTAATGTTCAAAGATTGAAACTGTTTGTAGAACCAATCACGACTACATCATAAAAATGTAGTGGCCTATGATAAATATTAATTGTACGATGGGATAAAATTTACTACAGATTTTAACTGTGGTAGCAACGTAAACTTTAAAGTGGCAAAATAGCATTGTGGTTAAGAACATGGATTCTGAAGATAAGCTACCTGGCTTCAAATTCCCACCTTTGCTACCTGCTTATTGGACTTAGGCAAGTTACTTACCTTGGGGCCCAAATTTTGTCTCTGTAAAATGATGAGCAATAGCAGCCAAAGGATTGCTATGACAAGGATTCTTATGACAATTCATAGTTAAATACATAAAACTGTACTTTATAAAGTAAGTTAAATAAAAATGTCTTACACTTTGAAAGAAGAAATGGTCTAGTATTGACTCTAGGTCAGCTTGAGTTGTTCACAGACTGATTCTTCTGGTTCTCCTACCTCTACTGGGCATTTCTGTCTTTCCAAGAAAATCTGTAAATCAGACACGGAAAAGTGTGACTCACATTCCTGGTTGTTAAGGAGAAGCAGTGAGCGACAGGACTGAGTAGCCATAATCCTTCAGCAAGCCCCGCTGGAAGGGCCAGTCAGTCTGAGTGTCCTGCTCACCGTCACGCTCATTTTATTCCTCGTCAGATGAACTTTTCTAGGACTAAAGATGAATTGTGCTGGTTCCTGTGTTACCACCCATGAAACGGAAGGAAGAATAAGACTGGTTTTAGGGTGACATTTGAACATGTTGGTGTGACTTGGGAATGGGACACCTGTCTGCAATCAAAGTTCCAGTTTATTTTTTTATTTTTTATTTTTTTTTAATATTCTGTGCTTGGCTATTTTGTTTTGTTTTGTTTGGATTTGTTTTTGTGCTACTGGAGATTGAACCCAGGAACACTCTATCATTGAACTGTATCCCTAAGATTTTTATTTTTTATTCTGAGACAAGGTCTCATTATGTTGAATAGGCTGATCTTGAACTTTGGATCTTCGTGCCTCAGCCTCCCAAGTAGCTTGGATCACAGGCATGAGCTACCCCACTTGCTTAGCTGTTACCTTTCAAAACAGTTTCTTCCCCAAAGTTGTTACTTTAGAAATGATTGTTCTGTGATTTTTTTTTTTTTTCTCCCGTTTGGAGTCATGTGAGCCTACGTTCTCTTTAGGTTTATCTTACTCAGGAAAACTGCTCTAACGTACTAAAGACTTCTGCCTAGGAGGTGCTAAGCATATGTGAAAAGCAGAAACTTATGAAGAAAACAAAAATAAGAGTCAGCTATCAGTTGGCCTGGAATTAGATCTGGGATATGCTCCTTTCAGCAAGGTGTCTTTGTGGACTCCATATTTTATATCTGTTACATGTCAATGACTGTACTAAGACTAGCAGCAAAATTTAGGTGGATTGGAGACATACTGAAGTAAATTATTTGATGTTTGTGTGGTGCTCTCCTAAATTGGCATCCAAACTTCATGTCACCCATCTTCAGCTTTATGTGTTTGTATTGTCTTTCACAGATTAACGTAGTGTTTAAAGGAATACCAGGCATAGTTGTTTCATTGAAAAAATAAATGGCAAGTTTTCTTTGCAATTCTTTCTAGTAACTTGAAATAACCTCTGAGAAGTGGATGTTATGTGAGTGCAGTTATCAAAAGAAGTAGATTTGAAGGAACATTTTCTTTAAGAATGAGGTAAAATTGATTATAATTTGTCTAAAAGAATATTCTAAAAGAAAAAAAAGGAAATATAATTTGGGTCAGAATAAAGAAGGTAACTGAAATAGTACATTATCTTATCAGGCGACAGGAAAGGAAAAATTAGAAAATGGGAGAGATGTTAGTTTGGAAAGAAAGTTCATCAAAAATGGAAGAATGCCCAAAGTTTGATTCACATTACTTACTGTCCACAACAAAAGAGGGTAATTTAAAGTAT
>PVJO010007934.1:9715-78561 GCA_004026905.1 Hystrix cristata | reverse complement strand
GAAACAGGTAAAACTATCAATATTTAACAACAGAGTTGAATAAATATAATTTTATTTATATAACCCATATATTATTTCAACACATGATCAATATAAAATCATTATTAATTTCCTACTAAGTAGTAGTAGGAATTTAGTGTGCATCTTGCCCTAAGCTGATCTGCAGAACAACCCACATTTTCCCAGACATCACGGCTACAGGCTACCCAAGTGGACAGTGAAACTGCTGCATTTAAATCTGGGAATGGGTTTAAAATGCTCTGTGATCAAATCTAGCTTAAAATTTTTTGCCTTAACCACAATTCTTACGCATCCCTATAACATGACTGCTTATATAATGGGAGCATAGTAATGTAATAATCTACCAGGTGGACACGCAGTCAGAATTCTGTTTACAGGTTTTGGGGATTTCAATTTGCATTAGTAATGACAAGTCACGTTTATTAAGCATTTGTCCTGTGCCAGGCTCTATGGCAAGTAGTTTAATAAGTGATAAACATACATCTGTTATCTCCATTTCATACACAAGGACACTGGGGCTGAGAAAGGTTAATTTGGGCAAGAGCACACAGCATGGGGCTGGGAATGTAGCTCAGTGGTTAGAGTGCTTGCCTAGCAAGCACAAGGCCCTGAGTTCAAACCCCGGCACACAGCATGTAAGTTGTGCAGTCGTCATTTAAACTCTCACCGCTGCTCCTACTCTCCAGACTCTGCTGCATCCATAAAAGGGATCCATCCACTTGCAGATATTCAGTGAGTTTCAATATACAACTATGAGAGAGAGAAAGTAACTGAGTCACAATTTCCCCGTCTTGTATTTAGTTCAGCAGTTTATTGAGGGATTATTATGCGCAGTGTCCTCTGGGAACTGTAGCGTCCTATTTTATCCCTGGCTGGGGTGCACTAACCAAAGCAGACTACTTTTGAGTACCAGCTTGGAAGTTTTGATAAGTAGTAGCTTTAAAAAATGCTGGACATGGTGGCACATACCTATAGTCCCAGCACTTGAGAGGCTGAGGCAGGAGGCTTGTGATGAGTTCAAGGCCAGCCTGAACTATATATTGAGACCCTGTCTCAAAAAAAAAAAAAAATTGTGAGTAGTTCATCACTTTTATTTTCAGTAAGCAACTTTCAATAAATAGTTTTTTTTTTTGCTAGTTCTTCTCTAGGTAACAAACATAAAATCAACATTAAAGTTAGAACTCTTATTTATCTGCTACGTGTCACTGAATATCTGTAATCCATGTGGCATTTTATTCTACACAATTGGAAGAGTAATAGAAAATACATAAATATACTTTATATATTCACATAAAATGTGATGTACACGACTGTGCACCAATGTAGCTTTTAGAGTGCATACTTGCTTAAAGGCAGGCACTGTGGCATTTGCCTATAATCCCAGCACTCTGGGAGGCTGAGGCAGGAGAGTTACAAATCAAGCCTAGCCTGGGTGATTTAAATGATTTAGTGAGACCCTATCTCAAAACAAAACAAAACAAAACACCATGGGCTGAGGATGTAGCTCAGTGCAAAGGCCCTGGGTTCAATTCCCCGTACCGCACAAAAAAAGTCAGTACTTGCTTAAAGTCTACAAGTATCTTTTTACCCTTCAATTCATTTAACTCGTAACAACTGACAACTACTACGCAGACACCATATTGTATGAATTTATATATATTATTCTTTCACAACACCTCTATCTAGTCCCATTTTACAAATGTTTAATAGTTGTAATTTGTCAACTATTAATACAAATACCTGTAAATAACCCATATATATACCCATCACCCATCACCTTATATTTGTGTAGTTACAGATTACAATACTTTCATTTATGTGATCTAAATTGGTAATTTAATTAGTTGTGCTATCTAGAGCTCAAATACTTATAAAGACCAGGGATAATAATTCTTTTAGAGCCCTGGGACAATTTAAGAAAAAATACAGTCGTTTGGGAGGATCTCATTTTATTTGCACTCAGCACTCTGTGATCCAGTAAAGACAGACAAAACCAAATTCTACCCCAGCAGAGGTTTAATAGGCCCAACTTCTCCTGCCTCCTCCCATTTCCAGGACCCTCCCATCAACACGGGAGGCCAAACCAAGAGTAGAAGCAGGGGAGGATTCTGTTGCTTTCTGGTGAAAGGGCCCTGCCCTCTGGAGCAACGCCTAAGGGTCATGCCCAGACCTGCAAACATCGAAAGTCCTAAACTAGTCGAGCGTGGTGGGGCCTGCCTGTAATCCTAGCAACTGGGCAGCTGAGGCAGGAGGATCACAAATTGGAGTCCTACCTGGGGAATTTAGTGAGACCTGGTCTCAAAACAAAAATAAAGCCCAAGTGCAAGGTCCTGAGTTTGATCCTGAGTTTGATCCCCAGCACCAAAAAGAACAAAAACAAAAACAAAAAACAAAAATTAAAAAGGGCTGAGGGTGACCAAGCCCTGGGTTGAATCCTCGGTACCAGAAAGAAGGAAAAAGTCCTAAACTACTGGACCCTACCAATTGAGAGAAGCTTCCAGTCTTCTTTTTGTCCAACTTTCTCCCTTTCCACAAGAGGTTTATTGCTCTAAGCAGTAGACAGAGGCTGCTTGGGGAGCAGGCCATTTGGTTAATCTGCTCAAAACTATGGCAGCTAATGAGGAGTGAACAAAACTCGAAGTTCCTTATCCATTCATCTCATTTCCAAATATAATTTAATGCTAGAACTTTTATGATTAATAATATCATAGTATTTGTTATTCCATTTTATAGATGAGAAATTGAGGCCTAGTAACATCAAGCATTCACTCTGGGTCACACAACTAGTAACAGACTAAAGATCCAAACCCACTAGATTCATATTCAAGGCCTTAATTTTCTTGTTTTTGTTGTTTTCTTTTGTTTTAGTTTTTTGAGACAGGGTCTAGCTATGTATTTCAGGCTGGCCTCAAATTTGCAGGATCCTCCTGCCTCAGTCCCCTGAGTGCTGGGATCAAAGGTGTGCGCTACCACGCCCAGGAAAGGAAGGCTCTTGATCTACCACTTGATGTCCTTGGGAAATAAACAAACCCATATTCCTACGGGCTGTTTTTATACCTCATCTGAACTATTTTTTTTAATCAAAAAAGAATATTCTTACAAAACAAAAAGGACTCTCTCTGTGGGAAATGCGCTTGTAAGTGCAGTAAATATCACAAAAAACCCCAAAAAGTGTTTTATTCAATAATTATTAAAGGAATACAGTATACATAGTCTACAGACTCAGTGCCAATAAAAACACATACAAGAGCATGTGTTAAACAGTGACCTGAGATCACCCTGTGCAAGTCTGGAGCAATTTATCTCACTTCACTGTTACCTCACTTATTAAAAATGATTTAACATGTAATACCTGAAATTTAAGAATCTCAGATAGAAAAGAAGCATCCTCAGAATCTTGTTCTGCTTGGTATGTATAAAAATGATTTTTAAACATATATAGCAAAATCAAACAACAAAAATGTGTCCCAAAGTAATGTACATAATGGTCTAGTTTTTAAAAAATAATGAGGCCCAAGAATGAGAAAGTGTAACCCTAACACCTGCGAACCTTCAGTTCTACAACGATAGGTTTGTAACCTATGAAGAATCCTCTCACTGTCACGGTTAAAACTTGCTGAAAGAATTTTTCTATGAACCAATTAGATTCCTTATCGTGGCCTTCCCAAGTTCGTGTGGGTCCCAGGGGTCTGCACGTAGTGGCCCCAAGAGATGCAAGAATTACCCATTTGCAAGAAGAGCAAATGCTTCAGCGAACTTTCCAAGAACAGCCAACAGGAAGTTCAAACTCCCTAGTTCAATAGTGAGAGCTCTCGCCCTTAGGCCAATCACGGCCCCGGGCCCCGGACGGTCTCGACAAACGCGCCCTTGTGCTCTCGGTCTTCCGCTCGGCAGCACCCCGGCAGCGCGCCCGCGTCGTCTGTGCCCCAGGCGCTGCATCTGAGCTCGGGTCTCCGGGCCGCGGGGCACTGGCGGACACCAGCGAGCGCGGGGGGATCAGCCCTTTTAGGGGAGAGTGTCTCTCTTGAGATCTCCCAGCCCCTGAGACCCCGGGATCCCCAAACAAGCGCCCGGTCTGGGATCTCGGTGGGAGCCGGCGTACTACGAGGACGGCTCGGGGCCGGCGATGACCCCTCTTCCGGGCGGGCCCAGAGAGTGAGTCAGGGTGAGCGCGGCGGGAGGAAGGGAGGCCGGAGGGTCTGACGAACGAGGGTCCGTGGAGGCTGGGGTGGAATCTGAGGGCCAAGTGGACTCCAAGGGACCACATTGGGGGGTCGGGGCGGGTCCAGGGGCCCAGCGCAGGAGACCGCGGGCAGGGGCCGGGGGAGGCCGGGGAAGAAGGCCGCCAGCCCGCGGCGCCGAAATCTCCCGCGCTTGGGAGCTGGCCCCTCCTCCCCAGCCGGCCTGCACGCCCCTCGCCGCGGCCAGGCCCGCAGCCGGCTCCTCCCGCGGCCCTCGCAACGTGTCCCCGGCCCTTCCCGAGCAGCGAAGCGAGGCCGACAGCCGCCCGCCCCCCACCCCTCAGCCCGGCGAGGCGGCCCGCGGCGCGCGGCCAGTGACGGCACTGCAGGGTGCGTGGCCAATCAGCGTGGCCGGGAGGAGGTGGCCTCGGCCCCGCCCTCGGCACCCCGGACCAATAACAACGCCGGCGCCGGCGGCCGCGGCGAGGTGAGAGGGCGCGAGGCCCCGCCCCGCCCTCCCCTGGCCCCCCTCGGCCCCGCCCTTTCCCGCCCGGCCCCGCCGCCGCTCGCCGCTGCTGGTGCCGGTCTCCGCGCTGGGCCCGCCCCCGCCCCGCCCGCCGGCCGCCAGCGCGCCTCACGGCTCCGTCTCCCTCCCTCCCTCTCTCTCACGCCTAGCGCAATGGCGACGGCCGCGGCGGAGCAGCAACAGTTCTACCTGCTCCTGGGGAACCTGCTCAGCCCCGACAATGTGGTCCGGAAACAGGCGGAGGTAAGCGACAACGCCGCCCCCGGCCCCGGCCCCGGCGCGCTGCCCCGCTTCCCTTCCCCCGGCGCCCGGCCTCGGCCCTCGGCGGCGCCGCGCAGGCCCGGCCTGGCGGGCGGCGGCCCGCAGCCCACGTGCGAGGCGGCCTTGGCTCCCGCTTGTCCCGGCCTCCCGCCGCCCGCACACGTGCGGCCCGGACACGCCGCCCCCGGCACCGCCCCGGCCCGCGTCGCCGCGCCCGGCGCCCTCGCCCCTTCCCGCCCGCCCGGCCTCCTCGCCCCCGAATCTGCCTTCCCACCCCGCTCGTCTGTCTCTCCCCTCCCGATCCCTGCCTGGGGAAACGTGGGTCCCGCCTGTCGCTGCTCGTCGGCTTTTTCCCATTCAGTTCTTTCTGGTTTGTAGTTCTAACATCGGAAGCCGTTTTACCCTCCAGACCCACCCACCCACCCAACCAACCCCAGTTTTGTAAAGTTGACTTTTAGGGTTTCTTGCTTGCTTAGAAAGAAAGCTTCCACCTTACACTGCTCTTCATTCAGACAAATTTTCTTTGCTCTCTAGAGATTTTTGGTCCCATAAATGGGATGTACTGGGACTTCCGTTGCCTAACTGGGCCAATACCATATGTTTTTTCGATTTCATTAAATCTAACCCACATATCTCTCTCTCTCTGTCTCATACAATTCGAGATGTTATTTCTAATACATCTGAAAACTCGCTTGCTGGCCAGCAGAAGACACGCCTGATTCAATAGAAGACTGACATTACATTGTCAGTGCTGAGAGCATGATTTAGTTGAGATAGTTATCTTCAGGAAACGGAGAAACTTTACAGTAGTCGACACTTAAACTTCATTATATATGGAGTTTTTTGTAACCATGTAATTGAAGATCTTTGTAAGATTCACTGAAAGATGGTAATATTTTTGTATGGCCTTTTTTTTTTTTTTTTTTTTTTTGGTGCTGGGGATCGCACTCAGGTCCTTGTGCTTGCTGGGCGTACTCTACCCCTTGAGCTAAATTCCCAACCCCAAGATGGTAAAATTTTTTACAGAGCGAAAATTTATTTGACATACAGTTAATGAAATCAAAGGACAGGCCCTCTTTCGGATTCACTGGTCCTAAAGAGTTTATAGTGGTCTTTTAAACCACAGTGGTGTTAATACATGCTTTGAATAGATTGCTGGCTGGAATTACAACGTATGAAGCAAACATTTCTAGAAATTCACTTCTGTATGAAAACACTTAAGACTGTTAAAACTTTGTCCTAATAACTTTTTGTTCATTTATTATATATGTGATGCATGTTCAGGATAAAAATGCAAACAGTATGGATACTGTAGTTTCTAACATATTCTCCAAAAGTAACCACTTTTAGGAGGCTGGTGAATCTTTTACAAGCATATATTATATGCCCGTTTTACTTGCATGGAGACTTAAAACATACTTTTTTTTTTGGTGGTGGTGGGGGATCGAACTTGGGGCCTTGGGTTTGCGCTCTAAACTGAGCTAAATCCTCAAGCCTGAAAACATTATTTTGCAACTTATATTTTTCACTGTTTATTTCATATTGCTACATACAGTGTTTTTTAAAGCAGCCAGAGACCATACTTTATATAGATAAGTTGTATTTCTATAAGCATCCCCTATGAATGGATAGTTGACGTTTCTAGTGTCTTACCTTTAAGAAACAGTGCTGTACATAGAAATACATCCATACCTGTTTTTCACTATTTTGTGAGATCTATTATAGATACATATAACATTACAAATAAATGTAGTATTTAAAAGTAGCATTTCCGTTTAGAATTAAGGTACATGTATTGCATGGAAAAGGAGTCAAGAACTCAGGATATGATTATGCTAAAAAATATTTTGATGCTTTCTGCTAACTAGACATAATTACTCACCAAAGTAAATTCTTAATACCAACCCATAATAGAAATTTCTGTGTTTTACACAGCAGAACAGCCTTGTAATTAGTAAGCTAGTTTATTTCTCCCTCTTCCCTCCAGTTGCTTAAGTCTCTATTGTCAAGCCTAGTGGGGAATCTCTCCTCTATTGAACTAAATACCAGTGTCTGGTTCAGCTTGAATTCCGATCGGTGCCTGTCGTAAATCTTTTATCACTTACATCACTTTGGGGATAGTTAGGAGCATTCAGCACATTTTCTCATAAAGAACAATTGGAAATAAGTACTGTTATTCTCTTAGTCTCTTTACTCCTAGTGAAAACATTCAGATATAACATTTTAACTTTCTTAGTATATTCTCAGAATATATATGCAAAGTACTGTGATACCGTATTTTGTAAATTTTCCAGAGTGTAGATGATAGGGAGGAGCTCTGTGGTGCCTTGTAATACAGTACTAAGTGGGTCTGAGAATAGTGTTTAGGAAAGCAAAGTATTCGAGAAAAGAAATGACTGCACAGAAAGATACCTCAGTACATTTTTTTCTTCTTTGTGGCTTTATGAAATAAGCCTTTCATAAATAATCTAAATAAAATTGAGTACCCTATCTGATAAAGCAAATGTAGGACTGTTTTCCTTGAACTACAGAGTTGGCAAGGGCTCAGTAAATATCTCTGTAATTTACTCAGTCAAAATAAAAATACTTAGTTGACACATAAATACCAAACTGGTGACCAAGGTGACTTGTATTCAGATATAAGATCAGATACAATAAGAAGGTTTTTTTTTGTTAGTTGAAATCATTGAAGAGTCTCAAAACTTAGTTTTAAAACTTTTTCTGTTGTGTATCACTTGATAGGCTTTATATTTTATTCCTGTTTTTTAAAATGTACAAGGATTTTTCTCTTTTCAGCTTTACAGAAAACGTTTTGTATTTGATGATGAGATATTCAAGGATTTCAGGACTGGGGATAGGAATCAAACCCAGGGCCTTGTGCAGGCTAGGCAAAGCCGTCTCCCACTGAGCTACATCCCCAGCCCTGTTTCTTATATTTGAAGAAATTATTTGAATGCCATTAAGTCTCAAAATAAATAACATGAATGAACAATTGAATAAATAATTGACAAATAGTTCACAATTGAAGATCCCTGGTATTTATGACTGGACATTTTTATATGCTAACCTTAAGTATTTAATCATATGCATGGGTTTTGTACTCTTTCTTACTATTCTCCATACAGACTTGGTTCTTCTTTGATTGTAATATAGAATTTCCTTGTTGAGATTTGATTTTGTTTTGGAGACAGGATCTCACTATGTAGTTCCGGCTGGCCTTGAGCTCATTATGTAGTCCAAGCTGGCCTCAAATTTGCGGCGATCCTCCTGCCTCTGCCTCCTGAGTGCTGGGGTTACAGGCATGTGCCATCACGCCCATCTCCTTGCTGAGATTTGAGTTGAAGGAGTATAATGTGTTGAAAAATATGTATGATTGTTGAGGGACTGAGGTGTTTATGAGATAAAAGTTGACCCCTTTTCCATTTTCTCAGACAAGACAGGCTCACTAAACATGGAATGAGGGAGATGAGTACTTACTAGCATTTCTCCTTAGTAGCAGGAAGTAGGGAGGGGAAATTTTTTTTTTTTTTTTGGTGCTGGGGATTGAACTCAGGGCCTTCTGCTTGCTAGGCAAGCACTCTAACCATTGACCTAAACCCCCAGGACTATGGGAGGGGAATTTTTTTTTTTTTTGAAATAGGGTCTGGCTATGCAGCAGACTAGTCTTG
Source organism: Hystrix cristata (assembly GCA_004026905.1). NCBI lineage: Eukaryota > Metazoa > Chordata > Mammalia > Rodentia > Hystricidae > Hystrix > Hystrix cristata. The sequence goes on along the minus strand of PVJO010007934.1, from coordinate 69,904 downwards.
AACTCACCGTGTAGCTCAAGCTGGCCTTGAACTTGCAGCTGTCCTCCTGCCTCAGCCTCTCAGGTGCTAGGGTTACAGGAGTGCGCCACCATGCCCAGCTGGGAGGGGAAATTTTAACGTTGTATGATTATATCTGTTAGAATCAATAGAATTGAAATTTATCTGCCACAACTCTGAACATGTCCCTGACTATATCTGGGTTAGTACCAGGAATCGTGTTAGAAATAGTCTTAACTGGGGCTGGGGATTTAGCTCAGTGATTAGAGTGCTTGCCTTGTAAGCACAAGGGCCTGAGTTCGATCCCCGGCACCACAAAAAAAAAAAAAAAAAAAAGAAATAGTCTTAACAGTCTTCGCTGTATGTAATGTACTAGTTACTTACGACCCATAGAGATAGCATATCTGCCTTTGTGGAACCTCATCTGTTTCAGCTAAGAAAAAGTCGATTTTAAGGCTATGTTCTTTGTGCCAAACCTTTATCCTTGGCCACTCTTCTGGTTGGATATAATAAATTTGGATTATTGCAAAGGAACATGTCAAGTGGAGAGACCCTCTCTTAGGTGTCAGATCCCACTCGCGCTGAACTCTTCCACCTTTGCCTTCTGATTCATTATGGAATAATGTTGAATATTTGACACAGTGTGTGTCTCTACTGCAATAAGCATCATCGCACCGTTTCCCTACCTGGGCAAGGATAGAGATCCTCAAAATTGATAGCAGGCTTTCTGAGAGTGATAGCCAAGTGAAAAGTTCTTTTCAAAGTAAATGTAAGGTGGGCGTGGTAGAGGCTGAGGCAGGAGGATCTCAGCGGGTTCAAGGCCAGTTTGGGAGTGAGTTCAAGGCTATCCTGAACTACATGACAAGACACTATCTCAAAATAGCCAAAACAAAAGGAAATGAAACTTGACCATTTACAGTGTATCTCGGGCTTTTCTGGGCCCAAGGAATCAAGAGATTTTTATTATACTGTTACTGCACTGTGAGAGACTTTTATAATGAAAAATTTTATAGTTTTTGGGTAGTTTTGATAAAAAGTGGAAAATCTCAAGGTATATACTCACTTTTCTAATCACTTTATGGATGTCTTTACCTAAATTATGTCATTTCTGGATAAATAAATTCATACCATCTCCTCAGCTGTGAATACTTTTTGGCCTAGTTTTTATTTTTTTTATTTATTTTTTTTTTTGTGGTGCCGGGGATCGAACTCAGGCCCTTGTGCTTGCAAGGCAAGCACTCTAATCACTGAGCTAAATCCCCAGCCCCTTGGCCTAGTTTTTAGTGTTATGATCTTGACTGTTTTTATTAGAGTGAAACTCCCCCCCCCCCCCGCCCCGTGCTGGGGATCGAACTCATGGCCTTGTGCTTGCGAGGCAAGTGTTCTAACCACTGTGCTAAATCCCCAGCCCCATACAGTGGAACTTGAGGTTATCAGAAGGTTTTAAATTCTCCTTTCCCCCAAATCTGTTCTTCCCCAGACTGAGATACTGTTGAGAAGTTTGGAAACTGCACAGCATAAATAGAACTGTGCTGCTGAGTACAGTAGGCCCCCAGGGATGAAACTCAGAGCTTCCAGTTCCAGAGATCTGGAGTACAGCTGGCCTTGGGAGACCAGAGTTCTGCTTGTCATGTGTTACCTTTGGTCTCAGTAAGTCATATGAGGTGTGAGCTTTTATTTCTGTCAGTATTCTGGGGATGCCAGGGAACACTTTCAAAGCCTGAGGTAGGTGTGTGTTTTAAGTAGCCTAGCTTTTCTTCCCTTATCACTTTTGTCCAGAGAAACCAGGAGGTGATAAGAGTTGTGTGGCAGTGCTTTGATTTTTTTTTTTTTTTTTTGTGGTGGCGGGGATCGAACTCGGGGCCTTGTGCTTGCAAGGCAAGCACTCTAATCACTGAGCTAAATCCCCAGCCCCCTGTGCTTTGAATTTAGATGGCTAAGAAATTAATGTTATCTACATTAGACCCTTAAACTGGCTAAGTGAGGATGGATCGTCATTTATTTACTAAGAGGCATTTTAGAGATGATTCCAGATGTACTTAAACTGATTTGTTTTGCATAGTAAAAGACTACCAATTGTTAGAATTTTCGCACATGCACATAAATCTATACAATATTTCAGTTTAATTTACAACCAACATATGCTAGTTGGATCTTGTTTTGGGATCTATTCTGACAATGTCTTTTAATTGATGTGACCTTTTTATTAACAGATTTGTTCAGATTTTACATTATTCACAGAAAAAACCCAGTGTTCTAAGTCACAAACCCTTTCGTTAATAGATCCAGAAATGATATTAAAGTCTTTTGAAGCCAGATGTGGTGGGGCACACCTGTAATCCCAGCACTGAAGAAGCTGAGGCGGGAGGATTGCTGTGAGTTCAAGGCCAGTCTAAACTATGTAGTGAGACCCTGTCTCAAACCCCTCCCAAGATTAAAAAAATAGTCTTTTGAATTGAGCATGGTTATATATGTCTGTATTCTCATTATTCAGTGCAGGCTGAGGCAGGAGGATCACAAGTTCAAACCCAGCAGGGGCAACTTGGTGAGACTCTGTCTCAAAAAAGTTTAAAAAGGATCTAGGGATGTAGCTCACTGTGAGGGCCCAAATGGATTCAATCCCCGGTACCACAGATTGATTAATAGTAAGTTTTTTGACCAAATTTCTCCTGGCTATAATCTATTTATGTGTATAATAAGGCTTTGGAATAATCCTTGCTGGAAAGAAAGTGTATTGCAAAGAATTTGAATACTTTTTCTCTGACTTGTTTAATCTGAGGTCTGCAACTGGTGATGGTAAGCAGTTGTGACTTCAACCACTTGGACATCATGTAGTATAACAGATATTGACTAGTAACTTCTTGAAACATTGGGTGATAAGCACTTATTTTGCAAAATAGCTCGTCACATTTGACCATTTATTGGCCCCGATTTTTGGGGGGGGGTGCTGGGAATCGAACTCAGGGCCTTGTGCTTGCTAGGCAAGCACTCTACCACTTGAGCCAAATCCCCGGCCCCCAGCCCGGAATTTTATTAACCAAGCAGCATAAATTGCGACGATATACAGATCCCTGAGAAGCATCTATTTAAGAGAGAGATAGACATGAACTTTATAATTCCTTGGGCATCCTCTTCTCTAATTTGTCTGGAGGAGTATAACTAGACCTAGACTGCTTGTAGGTGACTGTCACCCATTCTTCTTTTCTTTCACTGATTTACTCATGAGATTTTCTAACATATTCTAATTTTATTTTCCATGTAGGAAACCTATGAGAATATTCCAGGCCAGTCAAAGATCACGTTCCTTTTACAGGCCATCAGGAATACATCAGCTGCGGAGGAGGTATTGCCTTAATATTTGAGAGTATTACAGTCTTAGAAAACTAGTTAGGGTGGTTAGATGATGGGTAGAGTGGATAATGAGAATTATTTACTGCCTAAATGTTAACTAGAATTTTGAATTTATTTGCTAAAAGCTTTCTATGAATTACAGTGTAATTCTTTGAAGTACTGTGTATTATGAGAACTTCCTTTTTCCATTTAAGATAATATGTTTGGGGTAGATAAAAGTTAATGGTTTTATAAATTTAATAAATCTAAGTGATTTCTGCATCTATAAAAACTGTTTTCTTTCATTGAAACAGTTCATTCTTCAGGAAGAAATTAGTTCATTGAACAAAATATGTTACCAAATATTTTGAAAAATACATTTTATCTTTAAAAGTTTCTGTGTATAGCTATCTCTAAATGAAGCATATGTACTAAAGGTATGCTTGGGAATAGACACTCTATAATCTTTTTTTTTAAAAACCTAGGTTTTTACCTAGTGTACCAAATACAAATTGGCTTAAGAATTGTTTTTCCCTGTGGTAAAACAGAGCTATGTGATAGAGTTTTATAGTTTATCTTACTATTTCTGTGCATTTAAAAGTCAATTTTCTCTTTTTTTTCTCCTTCCATAAATTAGTATTCTTACAAGTATTGAATGGGATTGAATAACTTTTTACTCTGGGGAGAGATGTTAAAATACGCAAGAATAGCAAACTTATCCTGCCTCTGAAACACTACATTTAGAGTTTATGGAATAAGACTCCTGTTGCTAATCATTCACACTATGTATAAATGCTCAGTAATTCAGTACTTGGTGGGAGTGGAGTTGTACTTTCAGTGTTTCATCTGATTCTTCTAGTCAGTTTAGGCTAGCAGTCTGTTGTTCTTGTGTAGCACTTAGAAAGCAATATAAAAATGCACTGGTGGTTTTTTTTTTTTTTAAACAAATGATAAGGTGATACTTTTTTTTTTTTGAGTTAAATCTCCAACATACTCTTTTGATAACAAAAAGAATGTAAAATACGAAGAAGATATATAGGGCAGATTTCTAACAGTAAAATTTGGTGGCTGTTATGATTGTTGAAGATTCACACATTTTAACTACTAAAATTTTAAAGCTGAGAATAAAATTATTGAATTTTTAAAGACCTGTATTAAACACTGCTTAAATCTTAGTCCTAGAGTTAGACAGTGGGGGCTGGGGATTTAGCTCAGTGGTAGAGTGCTTGCCTAGCAAGTTCAAGGCCCCGAGTTCGAGCCCCAGCACCAAAAAAAAAATAAAAGAATTAGATGGTGGCTGTAAGTTGGCCTCGCGGTGTCTTGGTTGTGGCTTTATTGTTTGGAGGAACGTGGATGTGTGTGTGCATTGCACATAATTTTAAAAACTCAAGAATTTGAACCATTTTTAATTATTTCTAGAATATACATTTTTTAAAAGTTTAGTATCTACCATATGTTACTCAATAAAAAGATTTCTTTTTCTTTTTCTTTTTTTTTTTTTTTTTTCTTTTTAAAGATTTCTTACTGAAACACACTGGAGAAAGCTGGCAGGTTCTATTTGTGTAACTTTTTTTGTTGGTCATAGTCCCAAAGTAATTTGTAGTAAAAGTAGCAACAACCTGGAAAAAAATGAAAGCAGGAAAGATTAGATTTGATATTTTAGTGGTTCATTGGTTTAATATAACTTTTTTTTTTTTTTTTTTTGGTGCCGGGGATCGAACTCAGGCTCTTGTGCTTACAAGGCAAGCACTCTAATCACTGAGCTAAATCCCCAGCCCCACTTTTTTTTTTTTTTTATGCTGGGGATCAAACTCAGGGCCTTGTGCTTACCAGGCAAGTGCTCTAACCACTGAGCTAAATCCCCAGCCCCTCATACAGCGTTTTGGAATGGCATTTGTCTCAGCTTTTCTTTTGATGGTCACAAGGAAAACTGTATATAATACACAAATATATTCCACACATTTAGAAATGGAAATCTAAGATGTACACACTGAAGTTGATTCTTAGGTTTTAGATACTGGCAACTTGTAATGTTTGTTTACATGAGAGAAGTATAAAGATAAATGAGTTTCATAGCATTTTATCCAAGAAGCTAATGCAAATGGACAGTTCTATAACAAGATAAGCCAGACCAGGAACCTAAGGCTTGCTGGGAAAAGCACTTCTCTTCTAGAATGGGAACCAGATGGGAAGGTAGGAAAAGAGCATTACAGAGTTTACACTTTAAGATTTATTTTTCTGGTAAAGAATGTATTAACAATAAGAATTAGAAACAGTTTATCCTTGCCAACATGTTCCTATTAGGATTCTAATGGGTTTAGGAGGTTTTCTCACCTGTAAGTAAAAATAGCTTATTGTGTGGCACTTTCTATTTTGATAGACTAGTGTGACTGGAAAGAGTTTTGTATGTTTCACTTTTTTTTCTCTCTCTTTCTTTTCCCTTTGGTGCTGGGGATCGAACTCAGGGCCTTGCACTTGCCAGCCAAGTGCTCTACCACTGAGCTGAATCCTCAGCCCCTTTTCTTGCATTTTTGAGACAGGGTCTTGCCATAGCATTCAGGCTGGCCTTGAACTCACTGTGTAGCCCAGGCCAGTCTCACACTCATGGCGATCCCCCTGCTTTAGCCTCCCAAGTGCTGGGATTACAGGTGCGTGCCACTATGCCCAGCTTTTACATTGTTTTTTAACTAACTAGGTGCTTTAGAAAAGAAGTAAGAAAATAGAGAAGTATGTCAGTGGAATAATGAGTCTAGTTTGTTGGAAATATTTTCTCTGGTAACACATGAAGTTACTCTATTGATAGGCTAGACAAATGGCTGCTGTTCTCCTAAGACGCCTTTTGTCCTCGGCATTTGATGAAGTTTATCCAACTCTTCCGTCGGATGTTCAGACTGCCATCAAGAGTGAACTACTAATGATTATTCAGATGGAAACACAATCTAGCATGAGGAAAAAAGTTTGTGATATTGCTGCAGAACTGGCCAGGAATTTAATAGGTATGTATGCAGGAGATGGAGGAATGGGGCTGCCTTTTTTTTTTTTTTTTTTAGTGGAGGCTTTTAGAGGAAGATTCATGGGTACCTCAGCACTATTCTTTCTATTCAAAATGAATGAGATTATGGATTCTGCATTTAAAGCCAGAAATTACAGATGATTATGAAATTAGTCACAGTATTTACCTGTTGGTATTCCAAACTTCCCATATGGAAAAGAAATCTTGTAGTTCACTTGTAAATTATTGTATTTCCTCTTTAATCTGTACAGTTTTAGAAGTACAGGCTACCAAATGGTATAACTTACTTTGTAGATTAAATTTATCACTTGAGATAGAAATCAGTGGACTCCAGGTGCTTTTGCTATTATATATGCATGTTGCTGAATTGTATACATATGCTATTATACTAATATACTTAACAGATGATAAAATGCCCTGAAATATTTTTAAAGAATGAAGTAAAAGAAAAACCTTTTCTGAAATGCATTTTTCCATCAATAAAAGCCTTTTGGCCAACTAAAAAGATTAATAATATAATTGCAATTGAATATGGTTTTTTGTTTTGTGTGTGCTAAAGCACACTTTACAACAGCTGTACCCCTAGACCTCTATTTTTTTTTTTTAACAGGGATTCATAGGTGTGATTGTAAACATTGTTCATTTAGATGGCATTTTTAATAGTTGAAAGGCTACTTCGTGAAGATAGGGACTAAATGGGAGAACATTGTTGATTGTACTTAGTACACTGTGACACTAGATTTTTAATCTTATCAACCAGTAATGCAGAAATTCTTGATGACTTCAGCTAGCTAGCAAATTATATTTTTGATATCAAATTCTTAGAAACTAATAGGGAAAATGTCAACTTTTTATTTTAAATAGATTAAAAATCTACTGGAACTCTCAACTTGGAATAGTTTTAGATTACAAAATTCTGTTTTCAAGTTCTAAGTATGCAGGTGCAGATTTTTATGGGTGACAGTATTTCTGATTCAAAATCGCTTAATAATGGAAACATTTTCAAATAATCCAAAGTACCCAAGATCCCCCCTCTGCCCCCGCCCAAAGTGGCTGTCTTATTCCCCCTTAAAGCATTGTCTTTATGTTAAGGGAACTATTTAAAGTTATTTGTTGTGGCTGGGGGTGTAGGTCAGTGGTAGAATGCTTGCATAGCATGTGGGAGGCCCTGGGTGCAGTCCTCAGCACTGCAAAAAAGGGGGAAGAGAGTTCTGTTTCCATGTCTTCCTAAACGCTACACTAGTCAGTCTGTTCCCTCCCTTCCCTTCCTTTTTTTTCCTTTAAAGAAATGAACTCTCACTAAGTTGCTCAGCCTGGCCTCAAACTCAAGGTTAAGTCTTAAGATCTTCAACATATAACAAATGAGTCTCCATAAGTAGCCCAATAACTTTTGTGGTTATTCATTTTTATTACAAAATATCATTAAAAATCTATATTTAAATTTTGTTAAAAAGTAAACATTAGGTGGGCATGGTAGCACATGCCTGAAATCGCAGCACTCAAGGAGACCAATTTTACTGTTCTTTCAAAATTAAATATGAAACAGGGCTGGGGATAAAGCTCAATGGGAAGGTCCTGGGTTCAATCCCCAGTACTTCACAAAAAAAAAAAAAGTCAGGGAGGGAGGGAGAAAATAGTAGGTGTATGCATCCTATAGCATTTATTTATTTTTTTTTTTCCTATAGCATTTAAAACTACAAAATATGAGCACCCCCTGTGGGTCCTGAGATTCTCACTCTGGTGTCTTTTCCAGTTTGAAAGTAATAATTTTGTTTTCAAAACCTTTTTAGCAAATACTATCTTTGCCTGCTTTTAACTATTCTTCCCCCTTTTTTTGGCAGTATCGGGGATGGAACCCAGAGCTTTCACACTGAGTCCTTAGTATTTTTTGAGACAGGATCTGGCTGAGTCGCCCAGGTGGAACTCAGACTTGTGATCCTCCTGCCACGGCTTCTGTCAGTGCCCAGCTTTTTTTTTTGTTTGTTTGTTTTTTGAGACAGGGTCTTGCCATGTATTGCAGGCTGGTCTTGAGTACACTATGTAGGCCAGGCTGGCCTCGAGCTCACAGCAGTCCTCTTGCTTCTGCCTCACCAGTGCTGGGGGCTACAGGCCACCATGCCCAGCACTGTCCAGCTTTTTAGACTCCTTGATTTAACCAGTCAAATGTTTGTACTATTCAAAATACTGCTTTCTCTTGAAATCCTTCTTAAAAGTAACTGCTGCTAATAACTGTTCATGTAATCCAAATACAGAAATTGTCTTTATAAAATGCCATTTTAATGGCTGAAGGACTTAATTTTATTGGAATTTTTATATTTTAAATGAAGCTTATAAAATAAAAGAATTCACTCTTGATATTCTCAAGTCAGGTTGCATACTTTACACTTGGATTTTTGTACTTTTAGATGAAGATGGCAATAACCAGTGGCCTGAAGGTTTGAAGTTTCTTTTTGATTCAGTCAGCTCTCAAAACATGGGATTACGGGAAGCTGCCCTTCACATATTCTGGTATATGTGTCAAACTTAATTTTTTTTTAAGTTTAATGTGAATGTCTGAAACATTGTAATGGACCAGTTTAGCCTAATGTAGCTTTTGGGAGTTAAAAAAAATACCTTTCGATAAGCTTTGTGTTGAACGAACAAAAGCTCTTTATTTTTTATCCTGTTTTGTTTTGTTTTTTTTTTGTCTTTTATGATTCTGAAGATTATCTTGGTTTTTCTCTCCTTTATTTAGAGACTGACAGTACCAAACATAGCTTTTTTGAACACTACTGTTGTAATAATTGTCAAGAGGAGAATGCTAGTGAATCCTCATAGGGTTTTGAGTCTTCTGTGACCATGCTTTATGATATTTTAATGAACTTTCTATATGCTTTAACTAAACATTTTAAGCTTAAAATTAGGTGATAGTTTTTTACTCGTCTATGTTAACTAGTTTTCTACTGTGTTTAAAATATGATTACTGTATTGGATTTATAACTTCAAGTTGTAGGCTCTACATACGGTTTTTACACATTATTTTCCACTTTAGTTGTCAAATGTATCTTGTATATTTCAGTAACCCAGAAATAAATACATTCCATTTAATTATTCACCAGATGTAAAGTAGAGCAGGTTACCAAGGTGAGAGGCAGCAGAAGGTCAGAAAGCGCGGTTCCTAGAGTCACCATCTGAAACCTCGTGGTTGCTCTTGTGCCCTCCTGCACAAAGTTGGTATCCAGCGAGGACCAAGTAGGGAAAACAACCCTGGGCTGGGAGTGGGCTGCAGATTAGCCTCTCTGCCCAGCCTAAACTCATGCTATGTTTTTCCATTCACTGAGCCCAGAAAGAGAAGGGCCTAGAGCATATGTAGGTGATGTTCGACCTAAGAATTCATGTATGTTTTAAGTCATGTTAAACGCTTGTTAGAGAGTCTAGCTCACACTTTACAAAGGTATAACCTAGCTTTTAAACAATGCTTTTGGATCATTTTTTAGGAACTTTCCTGGAATTTTTGGGAACCAACAGCAGCACTATTTAGATGTCATCAAACGGATGTTAGTTCAATGTATGCAAGATCAGGAACATCCATCGGTAAATAATTTCAGTTCTACTAATATAAATATCTTATGTCAAACTTGTGAGAGAAATGAATGTATTAGGAGATTGGTTTTATTTTTACATATTAAAATATAAATTCTAGGGGTTGAGGATTTAGCTTAAGTGGTAGAGCATAGGCTCAGGGCCCTGAGTTTGATCCCCAGCACCCAGAGTAAATAAAATTGCTAGTTTTGTTGATAAGGATAATTTTCATCTTGACCTTGAATCTTACAAAATTTCTCATTTGACTTCTTTTACTTTTCATTTTAGATCAGGACATTATCTGCTAGAGCCACAGCTGCGTTTATACTCGCAAATGAACATAATGTTGCTCTGTTCAAACATTTTGCAGACTTGTTACCTGGATTTTTACAGGTAAGAAAATAATATAGAATAAATGGTAATTACATGTCGTATTGCTTTTCATTGTCATTTAATTTTCATTGGAGTTCTATAGTACAGCCATTCATTTATAAAGTACGTATTTTTTTGCCAGTTATACGCTGGTACTACTACTACAGCAGTAAAGAAGACATGCAAGTCAGCCCCCATTGAGCCTACATTTCTTGCATTTGACTTTTTTATTCCTTAAAATATTCAGTTACAGAATTTTTCTATATTGCAAATAGTGTAAGCACTTACATTCCTAGTATTAGATATATAACCACATAGGTTATTTACATTAACCAGAGATTCAACACCCATTCATTTTATATAAGGAGAAACTGAGGAGAGGATTGAAAATTTGCCGAAGACCACAGTGTTTGTAATAGAGAGAATCACAATTCAAACAAATCAGACTGTAGAGCCCATACTGCTAAACACCGGGTTTGTAGTTGTTTACCTTGTAAAATAAGTAGTTTGTGGTTAATTTGTTAGTTCCTACAGATAAATTAATGCTTTAAGGATACTTTTTGCCTTAATCAGAGAGCAGAATAAGATTGGATAAGTTAGATTCTCACCTTGTCAGACTTGAACCCCCACCCCTCTGACAAATGTGTAATTTCCCAAATACGATCCTAAAATGAAGCACATAGGTAGTATAACTCATGTAAATGTATGATTTTTTAAAAATATCAGTGTATTACTATGGCTGACTACAAAGAAGAAGTAGAGTAATGTTTAATAAAGTGGCTTGCTTTTCCATATAGAAATGCTTGGGCTGACTACACTGGAAAGTTATGGTAGACTAGGTGATTTCTAAGCGACCCATGCAATGTAACAGCTGAAACTGGACTGATACAGAGGCATCACTGGCACATTAAACACCAGTATTATTGTTAATAAATTTGCTCAAATGGACAAGCTTTGGACAAAGTGTTTTGTATCTGTTCTTTACTTCTGTAGGGGGTTGCTGTGTAGTGACCCCTTAGTGTCCCTGGGGGATTGATTCCAGGACCTTATGCAGACACAGAAGTCAGAGATGCTGAAGTCCCCTGTACAAAATGGCATGGTATTTACATATAACCCATAAAGAATCCTCGAGTGTACTTTAACTCGTCTATAGATTACTTATAATACACAATAGGATATAAATGCTGTGTAAATAGTTGCTCTGCTCTGTTGTTTAGGGAATAATGACAAGAAAAAAAGTTCATACATGTTCAGTATGTGTGCACATTTTTTTTCAAAATGTTGTGGATCCTTGGTTACTTCCCTTTGGTAGAGAGGACCAACTATACAGTAAAACCAGGCAAAATATAATCTGTGACTTAGGTTCTAGGTTCACGTCATGATTTTTCATTTTTATAAATATTTGGCATTTGTGAGGTGCACAGTGGGATGATCTTTACAGCTTTCCTGTCACAGATGCAGGCTCTTCAGTGTCCCTGCTTTTGCTCCACTTTAGTCATGTGACAGCTGGGCGCATTCCTGAAAGAAACAGCTTTGCAATTGAGAGCTACCGGGTTAGAAAGGATTGAGCAGAGCTGAAATTGAACATTTCTGTGTGATACAAAGTTTTTAACAGGCCTTTAGTGAAAGTTTTCTCCTCTTGTTGTCACAATGAAAAGATAGTTTAGTGACAAGACTTTCAAATGAATATGCTATCATTTAGTGGTTTATCTAAAAATCTTTGATTACTGCTTAAACGTAATCCCACAGATATTTATTCCTCTGGATTTTAGAGTGAGTAAAATGGTCACCAGAAATTAATAGTAGATCTTAAAATGCACGCTTAAATACCACAGTGACCAAACTTCACATTAAAGAGAAATAAAATGGGTTGTGTGGGCACTTGCAAGGTTTAGTATTACGGTGTGTGTGACAAAGAGTAGGACATGGTTACAGAAAGGACAGAGGAAAGAGATTCTGTGTAGTTATTAAAAAGATTTCCTTGACAGTCTTAAGTTTTATTGTAGTTACTGTACACTCACTGGTTTCATATTGACTTAGGTTTTTAAAGTGTATTTGACACATAATTGTCAAATCTTTATGAGGTACAGTGACATTTGGGTACACGAGTACAATGTATAGTGATCAAATCAGAGAAACTAACTTATCCAGCACTTCAAACATTTATTACGTCTTTGTGTTAGGAGCATTCAAAATCTTTTCTACTAGCTATTGTGAAATAATACATGTCATCAATTTGTTGTTGTGAAGTATAGTTGTCCTACTGTCCTATACAGAACATAGGAACTTGTTCTTCCTATCGTACTACACCACTATGTGCATTAACCACTCTCACCCCCCAACACACACACACACACACGCGCGCGCGTGCGTGCGCACTCAATTTCCAGCTTTTGGTAACCATTAATCTATTCTGTACTTCTATGAAATCAACTTTTTAAACTTCTGCATATAAGTAAAAGCATAAGGTACTGTCTCTGCCCCCAGCGTACTTCAGTTTACTGAATATCAAGTCCCTCTGTGTTGTTAGAAATGAAAAAATTTTCTTTTATGGCTGAATAATAATCTATTATGTATGTATGTCACATTTTCTTTATCCAGTTACTCATCAGTAGATACCTAGATTGACTATATCTTGACTGTTTGACTGGTGCTGTAATAAATATGCAAATACAAGTGTTTTTTCAACATGCTGATTTTAATTCCTTTTAATATGTACACAGTAAGGAGATTGTGGGATCATATGGTAGTTCTGTTTCTGGTTTTTTAAAGAATCTCCGTACAGTTTTTCCACAATGGCTATACTAATTTATCTTCCCACCAACAATGTTGGAGAGTTCCTTTCTCTACCTCCTCACACCATTTGTTATTGTCCTTTTGGTTGTAGCCATTCAAGTTTAGTAGTAGTCCTCTGTTGACTGCCTCTTAGGAGTGTTTTGGCTAATGAGGTATCATAAAGTCAGTCTTTTTTTGTTTTTGTTTTAGGGTAGAGTTCTGGGGTTGGAACTCAGGGCCTTGTGCCAGGTGCTCTACCGCTGAGCTACGTCCCCAGCCTGTAATGTGAGTCTTGAATCCTGACACTTTGTTTTCTGTTCTGTCTCTAGGCTGTCAATGACTCGTGCTACCAGAACGATGACTCAGTCCTAAAGTCCCTTGTCGAGATCGCAGACACTGTTCCAAAGTATTTGCGTCCTCACCTGGAAGCAACTCTGCAGCTAAGTCTAAAGGTAAATTCAGACTTGAGTAAATGTTCTGTTTATTTTTGGAGGCAATAATCTAAAGTGTTAAATGTATACAAATGTGTCTTTACAGTTGTGTGCAGACACAAGCCTCAATAACATGCAGCGCCAGCTTGCCCTTGAAGTGATCGTGACCCTCTCGGAGACCGCAGCAGCCATGTTAAGAAAGCACACTAATATTGTCGCACAGACTAGTAAGTCACAGGTCTTCGTTTATATGTGATGTGACAAAGTTGGTGGGTAAATTTGCTAAGGATTTTGTGATTTCTCAGATTTTTTGAGAATATAGTGAATGTCCCCTTCAAATCAGATGAAACTGGGGCGTGCATCTCCATGCGTGTACATGTGGACCCAGTATTGTGGCTCTACTTTTAAAATTTTGCAGACTCTTGCACCCTGTTGTTAAAAGTAGAATTTCTGTAGTGGGCAGTGTGATAGATTCTGTTGTATCATTTATATGTTAAATATTTAACAAAATTAATAGAGTCAAAAATAATTCAGCAGAGATATATAGATATCCAGTAGCAAACTGAAAACTGAGATTACTTTTTTTTTTTTTTTTTGGTGCTGGGGATTGAACTCAGGACCTTGTGCTTGCTAGGCAAGCAGTCTAATCACTGAGCAAATCCCTGGCCCTGAGATTATATAATTGTAGTATTACCAACAAGGATAGGATTAGAATGCAGATCTGACACTGATCCAGGCTTGCTTCACTGTATTATGTTGCTTTGTTTTATACTCTTTACAGGAGAAACTCACGTAACTCTTACACTTGATCTTAGTGCTATGGAACTACTACTTTAAAGTTTCATTGTGCTAGGATAAGAGCTTAGGAACTAACCTGATTTTTTTCTGACCTAGCCATTTCTTCACATGCCAATAAGTATTTAAACCCTAGATTTAGAAGGTAATTACGTTGCTGGATTTATTTTGTAGTGGCACTTTCTTTTTTTTTAATCTTACACTGAAGGTAGTGGTCAGAATTTTAGGAAGTTTGCCAGTAAAGACAGGAAGAAGCAAAGTGTCCTCACCATTACTGTTTCTGTTGTACTGACAGTTCCAGATAGTGCATTGAGATAAAAAAATAAGAATTAGAAACAAAAGACCACCAAAAAAGGTAAATTGTTAGAACTGATCAAAGAATTTAGCGAAGTTGTTATATATAAGAACTTTAAAAAAAAAAAAAAAAAAACAGTTCCTGTATAGAAAGGGGAAAAACAAAACCTCATACTAGAAAGCCTGACTTGTAATACCTGAGAGTGAATCCAAAGATTTGTAAGACTTTTGTGGAGAAAATAGGATAACACATCAAAAGACCAATAGAAGAGGTAAATTTTAGTTCATCTTAACTATAAACCCACTATCATTTCAGTCAAAATCCTAATAGAGTTGGACGTAATAGAATTGATTCTAAAATCGGTGCAAAGGATATGGGTCCTGGAGTATAGAGAAAATAATATTCCACTCCCACATGATTTAATAAAAAATAATTTATGGTTGATTGAAGGCCCAAATGTTTTAAATAACATTTTAAATATAATGGTACAGAAGAATTTTTAAGACTGTCACAAGGGCTGGGGATTTGGCTCAGTGGTTAGAGTGCTTGCCTTGCAAGCGTAAGGGCCCGAGTTCGATTCCCAGCACCAAAAAAACCAAAAAAAAAAAAACAACAACAACAACAACAAAAAAAAGACTGTCACAAACCATAGATATAAACACTGCTATGTGTACAAATGCCAAGCAGAATTTTTTGACCAACCAAATATGTGAAATTAAAAGACAAGCCACAAACTCAGAGAAAATAATTATAAGAGAACAGTCAACAAAGTTTTGGCATCTAGAAAACAAAGGCCAAGAACAGGAAATTGACAGAGGAGGATTATGACATAGCTAGTGAACACTGGGTATCAATAGAAACAAGTATAGTTGTGGAGTACAAGTTGTCAGTAAGTCTGACAGTATCGAGTATTGATGAAAGCTGTGATGCTAATGGGAGGACTATGAGCCCAGCTTCAGGGCACTTCATTCACATGTGAAATAAGACAGGCCTCCGGGGCAGCTTCTGTAACAATGTAAGTTTGTGCAGCAGCTATGGAGTCTTCAAGGTTTTTAGTAGTTCTGGAGATGGTTTCATGCCCAGGCTCACATTTGCTGAGAGGAGACTGCAATAATCTCATCAAATCGAATTCTAAGAGGAAAAGAAATTAGAAACAGGGCTGGGGATTTAGCTCAGTGATTAGAGTGCTTGCCTTGCAAGCACAAGAGCCTGAGTTCGATCCCCGGTACCACAAAAAAAAAAAAAAAATTAGAAAGTGTTCATCAGCAGGACAGTAGTTTGTTTACATAATGGAATACAAATGAAGTTCACGTGTTGGAATAAAAAAATTGCCAAAGGTACATGCATTATGGTCCCATTTAATGTATTTGTAAAATCTCAAAATAGTATGTAATTTTGTATAGAAATTTAGAGATCTAGTTCAAGTGTAAAGCACTTTGGGAATGATAGACATTTTGGGATGGTACTCACCTCTGGTGAGAGGAGAAGAGGGAAATGCAGTAGGATTTGGAGATCGTAGCGTTTAACTGTCATTCTTGGTGTTGCCTTTTAAAAAAGACCTAAAACAATTACCACATGAAAACAGAACAAGCCAGATTGGGGGGCACCAACAAACATATACAGTACTTGTCCTTAATCCATGAGAGATTATTTCCTGGTCCTTTTTATAAAATGGCACAGTATTTGCATAGAACCAACCTCCTCATATCCTCCCATCTATTTTATATCCTGTATCTATGACTTGCAGTATCTAGTACAGTATAAATGCTGTGTAAATCCTTAAACTGTATTGTTTGAAGAATAAAAGAAAAAATGTGTACATGTTCAGTACACACTTTTTTCTCTGAATACTTTTGATCTGAGGTTGGTTAAATCTAAGGATGTGGAACCTGTGGACACAGATGGCCAACTGTAATTAGTTTGCTTCACTTTCTTAGAGGCAAAATAAAATCTTATTTCAAATTCTTGTTTATGATAAAGGTGACAGTGACAAGATTAAACAGTCACAGTCTTTGTGAAATAATTCTTCACTTTAGTTCCCCAGATGTTAGCAATGATGGTTGATCTGGAAGAGGACGAAGACTGGGCCAATGCCGATGAACTAGAAGATGATGATTTCGATAGGTAATTGTGCACTGAATGTGGTGGAGGTGGCTTGGTAGAGCAGGCCCGAGGGGGCAGGGAGAGCTTTAGGCCTATAAAGCCCAGTTCTTTGCCACTGTGTAATCTGTGTAACTGAAAGGTAAACTTTTTTTGTAAGTATTATTTTATTTTTCATATATAATTTGTAGTTTTAAAATTTACATGTTTAATCAAAGTTCTTAAACATACTTTATTACTAAAGAGTAGTACCTATAACTATTTCGTAATCAGAAAAGATAACTACAACAACAAATTTGAAATACAGCAAATAAAGTTGCTGGCTTTTTTACTCTTTCATCCTAAATTTTCTTCAAAATTAAGAACTTCTTTTAAAATATACATGATCTAGCTGTATTGTGATACTTTTATATGCATATACCTTACTTGGAATAGTTACATTAGCAAAATTTCTTACAAACCATTGTCTTACCAGTATAATGCAGTTTGACTTTAGAATAGAGCAGGTGGGGTGGTGAGGTTTGTCTGCTCGGTGACAGTGACCCTGGCGTTGCTGTTGTGTTGACTTACTTCAGCTCGGTAGGCCCCAGAGATATGGATTCCTGTGGAAAGGCAGCTGAGATCTGTGCCGGCAGAGGTGATGACAGCACCTTACATGTGTATCAAACAGCACTTTGGAGCTGCTAATCAGTTGACTTTTTGCAGTTGTCCTGAAGGTGTATGACCTTCAGATAGGGAAATGAAGAGTAAGATTGAGTGGTTTGTCTGAGGTGATGTAGCCAGTTAGTAAGTTTAAGGTCTACCGACCATTTTTTCTTAATAACATTTGTAGAATATATGCTGCATTTTTGCAGCTTAATCTCATTATTAAACATGACCGATTTTGGCCTCAACACTGCTGAAGTACAGTTAAAGTAAACTTCACTGGGCTGAGGCGAACACTGGGGTTAGATCAAATTTCCTTTCTCTGATCCAGTTACTGCAGCGTGCTACCTGTTCTTTAATTTGCCCTGTAAACAACACTTAAATATACCGTATATGATTTAAGAAACTTATTTTTCTGGACTTGATAAAATTTTCTTAGCAGCAAGTTACTTTGATTTTTTTCGTAACTATTTTCAAGATCAGAATTTTAGATCCAAAAACCTGTTGTAAAGATCATTTCTAGTTTCATGCCTTATAGTTTCGTCTTTAGGCAGCAGTTAAATGTTACATATATGTATGTGTGACAGATTTGCTGCTAATCGTGTAACTCCGAAGCCGAGTGGCTGCAAGTGCTTTTGCGCCCTGATGTCTTGCAATTTCACCGAAGTCTGTGTGTAACTGTTGGCATTGCTCTTGTCGAACCCCTTTAAAGATGAATAAGCTGGCAGTAAGACAGGGGAAAATCCTGTTTCTTCTGAGCACCCCTTCAGTTTTCTAAGTTCTGTCCACGGATGAGTTTGAGGGTTGTATTTCTAGAAAATGACATACAATTATCAGCAGCCTGCTTTTTACTTGTGAGTTTTGAAAAACAAGATTCAGATACAGGACTTTTTAAACTATGGCACACTTTTTAAACTGGCATACCAGCTTTTATTTATTCTTTATTTTCATTTTTTTTTTTTTTTTTTATGGTGCTGGGGCTCGAGCTCAGGGCCTTTTGCTTGCAAGGCAAGCACTGTAACCACTGCGCTAAATCCCCAGCCCCACAACTGTACGATTTTTTTAACCCACAACTTCGACAGGACTTGCAAAAGACTGCTTGAATTCTTTCTCAGTCCTGGCTTAGTAACATATTTAGTATACCATCCTTTGCATATTCTCAACGTGTCGTATGTTAATTCTGTGTTTAGCAATGCAGTTGCTGGTGAGAGTGCTTTAGACCGGATGGCTTGTGGACTTGGTGGAAAGCTTGTTCTACCGATGATCAAGGAACACATTATGCAAATGCTTCAAAACCGTAAGTTATCTGTGCTTCAAATACTACAGTGGAGTGTCACTTTCTAAATTTTAAATTAGAAGACTATGTTTTAAATTAATCTTTGCCTCTTATAGAATGCTTAGACAAATTCTTATATTCTACTGATGAAATTTTATTTAGTTCTTTTGGAAACCATTTGATCTTATGCTAAAGAAGGTTTTTCCTCACTGCCAAGAATATTGTTCAACTTTCCCTTCACAGAATTGGCTCCAGTATATAGGAAAAATTATCAATTCTAAAGAAAATTACAGATTTACTCCCTACCAGAAATATTTAGATTTTTAATTTAAATAAGACATCCTTATATGAATATTTATGACATTAGCATGTTTGTTTCATATAATCTTCCTTCATCTAATATTGTCTGTTAAAAAGAAATTCTATCTAATATAATCAGAAGAAAAGCTTTTCTGTATTTCTACTAATGTTTCCTTGACAAATATTTGGTCATTTGTCAGTGCTTGTATCCATAGTTTGTATCAATACCTTTGCTTTTTGCTTTTTGGTTTTTGGTTTTTGCAGTGCTGGGGACTGAACCCAGGTCTTCTGCACTGAGCAGCATCCCCGTCCACTCACCCGCTTTGCACATGGTCTCACTGAGTTGCCCAGGCTGGGGTTGAACTTGCAGTCCTATCTTAGTGTCTCTCCCAGAGTGTTGGGATTGCAAGTGTGCACCACCATGCCCAGTGTATGTTTTTATTTTAAAATTGGTCCTTCTTAATGATAAAGTTAATGTGCTTTTGATATATTTTAAAAATTAAAATACAGAAATGAGCCAGGCATAGTGACATGTGCCCATGATCCCAGCACTCACGAGGCTGAGGCAGGAGAATCCCTGTGAGTTCCAGACCAGCCTGGGCAACATAGTGAGTAATAGACCAGCCCGAACTACATAGCAAGACCCTATCTCAAGAAAAACACAAAAGTGTGTGACTTTGTGTTCATGGGTGACCACTGTTAACACTCTGAGACTTTTCTCTGACTTCATTTATGCATGTGTATAGTATTTTTAGTGTGAATATACTATTACTCACATACTAAGCTTTTACTCAGAAGTTTATCATATTCCCACATGACAGCCAGAATCCCAGTTGAACGCTAATAGTTTTTATTGATTATAAATAATGCTGATGCAAACACTCTTCTACAGAAATCCTGGCATATCTTATATGAATATGTGTATGTTTGCGCGTGTACACATGTATATATATATGGATATATATACACATGTATATACGAATGTACAGTTGTTGCTGAATGTATGACTTTTAGGAAATAAATCTTTTGCTCTTGGTTTTCTCATCTCTGAAGTATGAAAATGATGGCCCTACACCCAGTTTGGAGATTAAGATTTATTTAATGTATATGAAAGATACCTAACAAGTGTAAATGATGCATCTTTTCCAGTTTGAAAACCCATGTAATTAATGCTATCGGGGAAATAATTTGGATATCTATTTACATACAGCTTTCTCTGGTTTTTGCCCCCATTTTTTCACTCTAGAAAACATGTGCTTCTCCTTTATTTCAAGTAGTTTCATTGTATTTGCTATAAATAATAAACAGTAAAGTTTTTTAAACCTTATTCTGCAGAATTTGCTTCCAGGCAGGCATGGTGGTACACACCTATAATCACAGAACTCGGGAGGCTGAGGCAGGAGGATTGTCATGAGGCCAGCCGGGGTTGCATAGTGATTTGAAAGCCAGCCTGAACTACATAGTGAGACCCTGTCTCAAAAAGAGAGAGGAAAAAATAAACTGCTTCTACAAACTCCGCACAATGGGAGTATATGAAGTTTATGTCCCCCGCCGCTCCTGAGCCAAATAACACTGTCAAGTGTACATTTCATTTCTTCTTTAGATTAGAAAGTCCAGCATGTAAAGATTAGTAGATACTAGGCCAGTGCTCTACCACTGAGCTAAATCCTCAACCCCAATTAGTAGATACTTAGCTCTTCATTTCCAAGGATTATTATTCCTCAGCTGAGAAGTTGTGACTTACTAGTATGTGGAGTAATTGAAGTCAAGTCATAAATAGTATGTTATTATAAATAATAAAGTTTTTTATTCTGTGGTGTTGGGAATTGAACCCAGCCCTTGGGCTTGCTAGGCAGCCGCCACTATCAAGCTATATCTTCATCCTTGTGAATAATAAAGCTTTAATATTTAACAGGAAAGCAGAAAATTTTCAGAATCTTTTGTAGTGCAGTTAGTTACTTTATATCAGTTTCGTGCTCCCCAGAGTGAAAAATGGATTTGACGTAAGTTAGATTTTCCTACAGCTCAATTTGTTGGACTTGGCAGTTTCTGGTTTTAGGACCCCCTTTACCATTACAAAAATTACTAAGGATCCCAGGGTGCTTTTGTGTATGTGGGTCATACTAGTGTTTACTGTCTTTAAAATTACAGCAGAAATACTTTAAGTATTCATTTAAAATAATAATAACATCATTATTAACAAACATTATGAAGGAGTTGGGGATTTAGCTCAGTGGTAGAGCACTTGCCTAGCAAGCCCAAGGCCCTGAGTTCGATCTCCAGTACCCAAAAAACAAAAACAACATTATGAAGAATGACTTTTTCCAAAACATTAAGAAAAACTGCATTTTTGTAAATAGGCTTACGTAGCTGAATTGTTAAGGCTTCTGCATATTCAGTCTCTTGGAATTTCACACATGTTCTAATTTCTGGAATACTGTACTCCACTTACACCGTCAAAATAAGACTGAAAGAATATTGTGAAAATGGTTTGGCCCCCAGCCCCCAAAGAACTTGAGAGAATCCCAAGGTTCTTGGGCCACACTCTGAAAACCATTCTTACTATCACTGTACTTAGACTATGGCATTATAGATTTATGTGCATCTTGTTTTGTTCCACAAAAAGTACGAAGTAGTAGAGTCTGTGTTAACTGTAGAAATATTTAGAAATCAGGGCCAAGGAAATCATATACTAGGATAGGATGTAGAGATAGCTGAAGTAAACATTGCATAGTTATCTAGTAACAAAAAAGCAAGTAGCCATTATTAATATTGGAATACAAGTAAGTAATCCAATAAAAATTCTTAAAAGGAATATCTTTTCTCCTTGGCTGATTTTCTTTTTAAAAGAAATCATTAAGTCTATAACCAGTAAGTACAGCAGTGTGTGACACAGAATCCACATAGTTATTGCTTATGTTAAATCTTAAAGGGACAGTCTCCTTGACCTTTGGAATAGAAATGCCATGTGATATAACCATTCTTAAAAATGAAGTAGTCTAAGCCATGTGTGGTCGTTGGCATGCCTGTATCCCAGCACTAGGCTGAGGCAGGAGGATCGCTGCTAGTTTGAGGCCAGCCTGGGATGTATAGGGAGTTCAAGGCCAGCCTGAATTACATAGTGAGACCATGTCTCAAAAAAACTGAGAAAAAGAAGTAGTCCAGTCAGACAGTCTGACCATTTTTCTCACGATAAAGTGGAGGTTAGTCTTCAGCTCATAATAGTTCAAGTTGGCCTTAAACTCTTGCTCCTTGCTCCTCCTGGGATTACAGGCCTGTGCCACCATGCCTGGCTCATTTTTCTTACTGGGTAAAAAGTTTTGTTATTCTTTTCCAAATAAGAAAAATTTTTTATACTTCTGACTGCCAGAATGATCTTCGTAGCATCTAATTATTATTCTCTCAAATGTAATTTTTTTGTAGCTGACTGGAAATACCGGCATGCAGGATTGATGGCCTTATCTGCCATTGGCGAAGGGTGCCACCAGCAAATGGAAGGAATTCTAAATGAGATAGTAAATTTCGTTTTGCTTTTCCTTCAAGATCCTGTAAGTACCAGTAAATATTTCATTCCTCATTATTACCATCATCTCACATAGGACCCTGTTGTTTTTACTAATAAAAGAAAACACATTGCAGCATCCAAGAGTAAGGTATGCAGCCTGCAATGCTGTGGGACAGATGGCTACAGATTTTGCACCTGGTTTCCAGAAGAAATTTCATGAGAAGGCAAGTAATAAGATGCTTGAGTCAGACTTGTGGGAGGCATAAGCCCTGCGACATGTATGCTTATTTGGCGTCATTTCCCAGGTGATTGCAGCTCTGCTGCAGACCATGGAAGACCAAGGCAACCAGCGGGTACAGGCCCATGCTGCTGCTGCTCTCATTAACTTCACAGAGGACTGTCCCAAGTCACTGCTTATTCCATACTTGGATACTTTGGTGAAACATCTGCATTCCATTATGGTACTTAAGCTTCAGGAGGTGAGTTTTAAGACCTTTAGGCTCTCTCCTTAGCGATGAATTTAGGTTGACTTGACGGGTACGACTTGGAGAGGTACTTCTACAAAGGCCTTCAGGATAGAGGAGGACATTCCAAGTGACCCCAGTAGAATAAAGCAAGCTTGAACAGAGCATGGGCCACTGTTGGAATCGGGAAACGCATGGCCTCAAGGGCAGGTAAAATCAGTGCATGGATTGCCTGGAAAACAAGGCAGAGGAATTTTTAACTTTGTTTTGTGTAAGTTTGGAACACAGGCACTCCCAACACAGTGCCTATGTTCTTGGGTACTGCAGGAAATGGTGATTGCAGGAAACAAGTTCAGTGCTCATCACAAGAGTATTTTCATTGGACTTGGTGGCACATGCTTATAATCCCAGAATTTGGGAGGCTGAGGCAGGAGGATTGCTGTGCGTTTAAGGCCAACTTGGGCTATGTAGTGAATTCAGGGCCAGCCTGAACTGCATAGCGAGACCGGGTTTCTTTCTTTCTTTTTGTGCTGGGGATTGAACTCAGAGCCTTGGCTTGGAAAGCAAGCACTCTAACCACTGAGCTAAATCCCCAGCCCGAGACCGTGTTTCAAAAAAACAAACCAGAGTATTGTCCAAGGATCATGGATGGTACTGTGAACATTGCAGGGAAGAGGTATTTCTAAAAGTCAATTCACAGAATGCATTAACCATTTCTTTCTGCTGATTTTCATTTAAATACATAGGGGAGAAGTAAAAAATGTTGACCATAGTGTTGACAATATGTAGAAACCAATGTACTTGTTTTTTTCTTTAGATATGGTGCATTTTTTAAATCAATGCTGGTTATCCAAGTAGGTGCAATCTGAAAAGAGTTGAATGAAGTTAGTACAATAGTGTGCTAACAGTGTGAGGGAGATGACATAGTTAAAAGCAAGGATCGAAGTCTGGTTTGTTTGTTAGGTTCAACAAAAATGGGTTATAGCTATAAAAATGAATATAAAAGCACACATGGCCCAAAATTCATATTTACTATTGGATTCACTAGACATGAACTTAATGTCAAATTGCTAAAAGCGTTTCTGATATTTCTTAATTCCTGTACTTACGGGCCAGTAACAGTTCACAGACCACAGTGTCACGTTGGTGACTAGACAGAGCAAGGAGGACCCTGAGAAATGAATGTCTTAGAGCCAAAGAGAGAGAAGCTTCAAACAGAGCTCAAGTGTTATTGTCGGATGGCAGCAGACTAAGAATATGACCAGGGAAACGCTTAATTGTCTGCAGATGGACAGCGATGGCTTCTGCATGGAAGGTAGATAGGCTGGCTGGATAAATTGGAAATAGAAGGATCCAGTGTGACTTTGTAGCTGGGCTGGGGTAGAGGGTTACAGTGGGAAGAGAGTCCCCCCTGACCATTCCTCACAGAGGGCCAGTGTTTGTATTTTTTAAAGTCTGAAGGAAAGAGTTCCTGAGAAGGAACAGAAAAAGGACAATGTGCAGAGCTGTATGAAAAGAGCGTAGCGTAGAAGAGAAGGAAAGACATCCTTCTGTGGTCACCAGCAAGATCAAGACTAGTTAAGCAGAGTAGATACTGAAATGCAGTAGAACAGACTGAGGTAAAGTGGGAAGAAGACCAGGAGATGCAGGGGTAAAAAGAGTTAAGACATGTCCTGGGCACGTACCAACTCCCAACAGCGAATGTATTATGTACTGCAAATGTACTAAAAACTAAGTTAATCTCATACAAGTGTGGTAGAATTTGTAATACAAGGTGAACAGATCTGCTGAGGCTGGCTTGTCATCAATAAGAAGTCAAGACAATCTGGGGCAGTTATAGGGGCTCAGTTGTGTGAATCAGTGACAGCGGGGCCTGGTTCAGATACCCAGGAAGGAAGTCTCTGCTTCATCACGAAGGACAAGAAGGTTGGGGGACAGCACAGTTCTTGAGAACTTCAAGGGAGTGTTGGATTAGAAAATAAAGAAATGGGCCTGAAAGGGAATGTTCTCCATGATGTAGTAGGACAGCATAAGTAGTGGTACAATTCATTGAGCAAGAAAGATAAAGCATTAAGCTTTATGAATACAGAAAAATTTAAGAGAAGTCAAAACTTGAAGTCTAGAACTGGCAGCACTTTGAGATAAACAAAAATTAAGGGATGCTGTGTTAACACAATAGAAAATCTGAGTAAATAGTCTAATAGTGGGTTTGATTTTTTTTTTTTTAATTGGTAGTTTTTTGAAATGGTCTCACTGTGTAGCGCAGGCTGGCCTTGAACTCACTGTGTAGTCCAAGCTGGCCTCAAACTCATGGCAATCCTCCTGCCTAAGCCTCCTGAGTGCTGGGACTATAGGTGTGTACCACCACACCCAGCATGAATTATTTTTTTGGAAATTTTCTCCAAAACCTGCCGTCACTGCTTCTGGCTTCTGGAAAGGGGTTCTCTGCTTGCTATTTGGGAAAAGCATTCAAAAACTGGAAGGACGTAGTAAATTTAACTATTTCTTTCAGTTTTTCATTTAAGTAACCTGTTTTGTGTGTTTTTCTTCTAGTTGATTCAGAAAGGCACCAAATTAGTTTTGGAACAAGTTGTGACATCCATTGCATCAGTTGCAGATACTGCAGAAGAAAAATTTGTCCCTTACTATGATTTATTTATGCCATCACTTAAGCACATTGTTGAGAATGCAGTGCAAAAGGAACTCAGACTTCTGAGAGGAAAAACTATCGAATGTATCAGCCTCATCGGTCTGGCAGTTGGGAAAGAAAAAGTAAGTAAAGCTATATTGTGTTAAATGTATGTACTGTATGTAATTTGACTGTGTGGACATTAAGGATACTGGAATTTTTTCCTTCTGGTAAATGGTTTTCTGGATACTGGATTTTTAGCCTTCATCTTTCTTTCCTTTTACATTACTTCAATTTTCTGTATAAGTAAGTTGCTGTCCACATTTTTAATTATTAATGTTAACAGTTCTTAATTCAGTTCTGCTCTTGCTATTATATTCCTCTTTCCATATCAGCAAACAGCTGTCTCGCCAGAGGCATAGAGTTCGGTATTTGTATATTTAGTTCTATTTATATGTGTGCTGAGGAACATGCCAGCTGCTTTCCTGCTAATGTAAGAAGCACTAAGTGTCATAGGTGGGAAACCTATGTGCATGTAACTCTTCAGTAAGTCACTAGCAAGGACCATTATCCAGTGTGTTTCTTCTCAGCCAGCATCTCAGAGTTGTCCAGCCTAATCCAAAATCTGTTCCTCTGCCCTTGACCTTTCACTTTCTGACCCTCAGAACTGTCTACATACATCATCTGTCTTGCTTCTCCAAAGCCAGCATCGATATTAATTTCTTTTAAAATGCTTTCTGGGGGACACTGAGAACCCAGCCAACCAAACAGTGGTGTATTCCATGTGCTATGTATCTGGGTTTCATATTGGCTTTGAAACACTGTCAGATTTGATAATACGTGGAGAATGTCAGAACTGTGGAGAAAATCATACAAAATAAAATCTGCCATGAATTATGTGGAGCAACCCCAAATTGTCTTTGTAGATTTGAGTTGTTTTTCTGTTTGAAACATAGATCAAAACTTGATGTTGTTAAAACATCTTAATACTGCAGTTTACTTTGTTTGGCCTTCAGTGGAAAATATATTTTTCTAGAAAGATTATTACAAAGTCTATTTAATATAAACAAGAATTTTTCATTATAATAGTTTTAGCTGTGGGGGTTATGACCCATGTGGAAAGTGTAGATTTTTTTTCTTTTCTTATACTTGTAATGTCACACAGAATTAGGTGGCACAAGTGCGTCTGTGATCTGCTATACGCTAGTGATCCTCGTGTTGCTTCTCTTGCCTGTTGTAGTTCATGCAGGATGCGTCCGATGTGATGCAGCTGCTGCTGAAGACCCAGACAGACTTCAGTGACATGGAGGACGACGATCCTCAGGTGCGCAGTCCTGCTGCATTTGCTGGATCCATGTATGAGTGGTGGACAGCACAAGGTTAAATGCAATTTGAAAAGCTGAGTGGAGGCTCTCTTGAGACACCGTTCTCACCTGGTCTCGGACACAGGCTCTGTATGGGCTGCTCCTACTTTCCCTGACTTTCGCGTGTTCGGCTGCTCTTACAGGCCGTGTTCCAGGCTCTTGCCTCCTTGCTGCTGAAGCAGTCTCACCCACCATCGCGGCCACAGGTTCCTTTGTGTACTTAGGGTTTGCAGCTCTGTCTCCAGAGCTCCAGATTCATTGATCAGTCACTTTACTGAGTGTCTTTTACCCTGTGAGTGCAAAGTGACATCTTCCCTGTCAGAAGAGAAGTATAGAAACCCAGCCATCTCAGAGCCCTGCCCATTAGAGTAAACATACAGCCCATTAACCTAGAAGGAGCACCACAAGCGTGCGTGCATGCATACAAGCCTAAGTGATTTCTGCTCGTATCTCTCTTGTGAGGCTTTCCTGGTGTGTTCACTTTCTCAGTGTTAGGCACTTAGGATTAGGACACTGTGTTGTAGCAACATTGTAAATGTCTGTCATAAATAGTCACAACATCCAGCATTTAATTGTTGAATTAAAATTTTACTTTACATAGCTGTAATGTAATTATTCCCCTAGCTTAAGTAGGAATGTACCATTTTGTAAAGAAAGCATGCTCATGTTTTTCTTGTCCTTTTTTTACTTTCTTTACAAAGTGGTGTACAAATGTATGTGTGTCTCTATATATACACCTTAACCCTAACTACAAGCTGGCGATAGGGAGATTTTCAGGATACAAGCTACAAAGAGGTAGTAAGAACCATCTTTGTTCACTTGATATCAGCAGTCTAGTACACCTGCATCATGTGGAAAACAGCCAGTAAATACTTGTTGAATGAACAGACTTTGTTTTTGTTTTTAATAAAAAATGGAAATTGTATCAGTGTACATGCAGTAAGTAGCCAGCCAGACAAGCAGGCGCGGGGGGGGGGGTCACTTTCTGCATTCTAGGCATGAAGAATTAGACTCAGATCCTCTGTGGGTAGTTAGCGGTTGATTGAGTCTACATAAACACAGTGGTAAGATAAGTGCTATCTTAATTATAGCCAGCCACGTACACAAACAGTTAAGAGGAAGGGATTTTCCCCCCCTTGGTTTTTAATAATTTTTAGTGGAAGCTAAGGATACAGAGTCATACCAGATGTGTTTCTGCCTCTGAAACATTAGTGCCCAGGAGTTGACACGTTTGGCTTCTTTTAGGTATTGCAGGTGTTAAGAGAGAGAACAAATTTGAATTGCTTCATGAAGGAAGAAAATAGGATGGCTTCACCTGCTGCCTTTGTCCCAGGGTAGAGTTCGCAGGGAATTTCCTTATTGATTTGGAACCTTTGGCATATGTGATCTTAGGGAACGCACTTAGGAAAGGGCCATGAGGATGGCAATAAAACAGTTTTTCTGTGAAATGGGGAAATGGCTTTACCATGTCTTATTTACTTGTTGTTTTAAAATCTGTTTTAATTGGAATTTTTTTCGCAGATCTCTTACATGATCTCAGCATGGGCCAGAATGTGCAAAATCCTTGGAAAAGAATTTCAACAATACCTTCCGGTGGTTATGGGGCCTTTAATGAAGACAGCTTCAATTAAGCCAGAAGTAGCCCTTTTAGATAGTAGGTGTCTTTGCAAGGATATTTCAGCTGTGGTAGTTCTCTTTGCTGTTATTTTTCAAGTGATTTTTCTTCTTTGTAAATAGCCCAAGACATGGAGAATATGAGTGATGATGATGGCTGGGAATTTGTGAACCTTGGAGATCAACAGAGTTTTGGTATTAAAACTGCAGGATTGGAAGAGAAATCAACTGCTTGCCAGATGTTGGTATGAAATCATAATTTTTACTAAAATTGTTTGCAGTTGTACTGGGGATTGAACCCAGAACCTTCACACTGAGCTACATCCTTAGCCCCATTTTTATTTTGAGAAAGGGTCATGTTAAGTTGCTAGGCTAGGCTGGAACTTGGGATCCTCCTGCCTCTGCCTCCTAGAATACTGGAATTACAGGAAAGGACCACCACACCTGACTATCCCTATTTGCATGCTTGATTGCTTTATTTTATTTTTTTGGGACAGGGTGTCACCATAGTTCGGGTTTGAACTCACCATATAGCCCAGGCTGGCCTCAGACTTGTAGCAAAATTCCTGCCTCAGACTCTTGAGTGCTGGGATTACAGGCGTGTACCACCCATGCCTGGCTTCCCTGATGTTCTCAGTAGCAAAATATCATGAATAATTTGAATGAAGATAATTTATAAATTACAGTGTCCTGGAGTATTATACAGCTGTTTCAAAGGGATTAACCTGTAAGCTTTTGTGAGGAAAAGATTGTCTGCTTTGTGCTCAGTCTATAGACAGCTAAGAATATCTTTTGAATAAATGAATGAAAATGGGCTTATGGTGTTAACAAGCAAAGCTAAACCAGTATAATTTCAGTTGTGTAAAAACCGTAAGTGTGGTGGGAAAATCAAAATGTTAACAATCTCATGATATAGAGGGTATGTATTGTAAGTTCTTTGAGTTTTTGTTTTCTTTATGAAATGTGTTATGGACAATGAAAGATGATAGATTTTTTTAAAAGTTAGAATTAAGAAATTATAGTGTTACATATTTAGCAGTTAAGTAAGCCTTGCTAAAGTGGCTTAATTTCTATTGTGTATTACTGATGTGTTACCAAGTTCTCTTTAATTCATTTACATGTGTATTTCTTAAACTGATCTTCAGTACTTAATGTCTGTGATTAAAAATATTTTGGGTGTTTGTTATTTTTCTGTAGAGAACAAATATAAATGTAGCATCTTCAAAACTATAGAATCTTTTAATATAGTGGAAGAGATTGAAAAAACAGTTTTTCCCATTCACTGTTTGAAATGATTTTTTTAAAAAGATTCCAGCCAGGCATGGCTGCGTGCACCTGTAATCCCAGCACTTGGGAGGCTGAGGCAGAAGGATCTGCAAGTTTGAGGCCAGTCTGGACTACATAGTGAGTTCGAGGCCAGCCTGAGTTATCTAGGTCTCAAAAAACAACAAAAAAAAAGATTCCAAGTAAACCAGGCCCAGTGGTCCATGCATTTAGTCCCAGCTGCCATCCAGGCTGAGGCCAAAGTGCCACTTAAAGCAAGCCTGGGCAACTCCAACTGGTTGAAACTTTACATAGTGGGAGGCTGTTAACTGAAGTTTTTGGGTTTTTAATATCTTTGAAAAAACCAGTTTTCCTCTATTATGTGATATATTTTGTCAGAAATTTTTCCAAAGTACATATCTAAATTGTCCCACATACAGAAAATAAAAATATGACATGAATTATTCCAGCCCTTGAATGATGTATATGCAACAGTGATTTTGTGGCCCTTTTCATTTTTAAATTCTTTTTTCTCTAAGAGTCCCTGAATGTGATTTTTTTTTTTTTTGTGCTGGGGATCGAACTTAGGGTCTTTGCTTGCTGGGCAAGCGCTCTACCACTGAGCTAAATCCCCAACTCCTGAATGTGACTTTTAATGTAGGTCTAGTAAATATAGGTCTAGTCAAGATGCAAGATTTTGTGGGCTTTAAGATTTTGCTGTTTGCTAATAAATAATAACACCTAAAATTTAACATACGTGTAGCTCAGTGTGGCTAGAGTTGCCTAGTGTGTGCGAGTCCCCAGGTTAGATCCCGAGTACTACAAAAGGAAAAAGAAAAGCCATAACATGGATTTGATTTCTTTTCCAATATTTTTGTTTCAGGTTTGCTATGCTAAGGAATTGAAGGAAGGTTTTGTGGAATACACCGAACAGGTCGTCAAGTTGATGGTCCCTTTACTGAAATTTTACTTCCATGATGATATCCTGCAACAGTTGAACACAAAACATTTCTAGATTTAGTAAAACTGTGACTTCTTCAAGTACTAAATAATTGATGTACTCACCGCCATTATTTGGTTTGTAGTAACCACAGTTGCGGATTATAAACTTGGTTTTCTGCATACCCGTCTGTTTGACTGTGCCAGAAACATGAAAAAGTAAATGTGAACTGTCCTGTAGTTGTCAGTGTCAGTAGCCTATTTAAAGTGGACTTTAAGGATTATCCTATTAACAAATATTTATAGGTGTATATAGTTGTTGCTTTTCCCAGATATCTTCTCATGATGGTAGGAAAATAAGACCTTTCTTAATGGGTTCAAGACCCAGTGATGGTTAACTTTCTACAACAGAGAGAATCCTACGTTGGTAATGTGGGTAGGTAGCACCTCGGGGAGAAACATCTCTCTATAAACTGGCATGTTAATGTCTTTATCCTCAACATTAGGTATAATTAATTATACATAGCTCTATTTTTATACTTTCACACAATTTCATAGATGGGTAAAATGAGGACAGCCAAAGAGAGGAGTGGAGCCAGGCCCGTACTCAGATCTGAGTCTAGAGTCGCTGTGTTACGGTTTCTCACAAGGTTAGCAGTGTCCTGTACGATAGATGGCAAAGCGTAATTGCTTTTAAGAAGCTATCAAGACCTTACTTTATAAAAGCTATTAGATATGGAGAGGTAATTTTATTGAGCTCTATATACCTAGCATAGCAGAGGTCCTTAATGGTTTTCTCGGGAAAGTCATGGAGAAGCATGTGTCACCTAGTTTCTAGGCAGAGTGCATCTTGGGAAGTGCTCCTGCAGTCACAGGTCCTCTCACAGTCCGTACTGTGTACAGGGTACATTTGGGCAGCAGGAAACCCTTTACCGCAGGACTCATTCTGCTATTTCACAGCTGACAGGAAACAGTGTGTCACGTGGACAGGAAGATTTTTTTCTGTTTTTATACACTCTAATACAAGCTCTTGTGTGAGATAGACAGAAGTTGCCAGCACTCCCGCCGTGTTATTTAATCTTAAGAAAGGATAATAGAACAGTGGCGAGGTTCCTTTGTGGTCATATTTCCTTAACACTACTACGTGTCCGGGTGGCGGCAGCAGAGTCCATGCCTCTTCTCCTGGAGTGTGCCAGAGTCCGTGGCCCAGAGTACCTCACACAGATGTGGCATTTCATGTGTGACGCACTAATCAAGGCCATTGGCACAGAGCCAGATTCAGACGTCCTCTCGGAGATTATGCACTCATTTGCAAAGGTGACTGTGACCCTCAAGGAGTGTTTATAAAGTCATGTGCACTTAATAGTCTCACTGAAGAAAGTAGGGGGAAAGATAGGGGCTTTTTAATATGCTAGAGCATAAATTTTTTTTATCAGAAATGTTTAAATTTTTATTTTAATATTTTGATGTTATCGTTATTTTTGTTTGTTTAGGAGTAGGCCTTGCAGAAAGGGTAAATGTGTCCTGGAAGGACATGACAAGTGGACAGAATGATATAGGCAAAGGCATGGAAGCATGTATTCTCTGGAAACAGCAGAAATTTTGAATATTCTTGTATTCTAGTCTTACTGAGTTTCTACTATCATGTACCTTCAGAAATAATAACTTCAGAAACTTAGGTGCCCTCTTCCATGTACTCTCTTGCCTTCCTCTCTGTTTTTTCCCATTGCCGATTCCCTTATTTTTGCTGTTCAAAATAGCCTCATTCAGTCTGCTCCAGGAGCCTCTCTCCTTTCTTTTCCTCCTAGTTCACTGTCCTTTGCTCAATCATTAACTTACTGAGTCCCTTCCCTTCCCGAGCTCAGTATTACCCCCACTGCACATAGCTCCATGTCTTGTGCCAGGCTTGATTTAAAGATTTCTCAGTTTGCACTCTTTTACACGCCTGCAATTCTGAACCTCTTCGGTATTTCCAAGGAATCTGTGCTGTGTGCCTTTCCCTCCACCTGTAGCGCTGCTCCAGGTCGCAGGTGCCCGTTCTCCTGTAATATCTTTGTATGTTGTGTACATGGAGATTGTTCTCCTTAGCAGCTGTTTTAGGTCTGTTCCACCTTTGAATCCTCAGAACCTGGCACAGTGCCTGTCAAATAATATCCAGAACATGTGTAAAATAAAAACATTGCTTCTCACAGGTCCCTCTAAAGTGCCAGCATTCTTACAAATCCGAACTAAATACATAGTGTTCCACTTACCTTCCAAGATCTTAAATAGTGTTCATTTTTCTTAGGCTTTAGTATGATTTCATAACGGAGTTTAACTTTTGGCTGTAACAACTATTAACTCTTAAAAGTTGCTTTCTTCTTTCCTCTTGACATCAGTGCATTGAAGTAATGGGAGACGGATGCCTTAATAATGAACACTTTGAAGAACTGGGAGGTATATTGAAAGCCAAACTTGAAGAACATTTTAAAAATCAAGAATTGCGGCAAGGTAAGTTTTCCATGCTTTTATCTCTGAATGAAATCCTTGACCTTTTTGGTGATTATTTAAAAACATTTATTTGGGTGTGTTTTAGTTAAAAGACAAGATGAAGACTATGATGAACAGGTTGAAGAATCACTACAAGATGAGGTAAATTATTCCCTTCAGAATTTTATTTACATGACCATTTCCATCTGAAAGATTTTTAAACTCTTCAGTTTCTAACTCATCTTACTTATTCATAATTATCAGTGAGGAATCCTTAGCTGAAAAATCTGACATTTCATTTAGTGATTTGCAGAACAGGTAATTTGGAATTAACCAACTTTTCTTTCGGATGCTGTGTGTGCATTTTGTAACAATAGCTCACACAGCTGAGAGTTTACCTGTTTTATTCACATGTCACTCACACAACGACCCTTTGTATTTGGTTGAAATACAACCATGTTTCACCGGTTTAAACATAAGTGACCTCAAACTCTGATGTTGAATGACTTCCCACAGCAACACAGTTGGCAGTCTTGAGTCTTTCTTCACTGTTTGTTCTCTCCACACCAACCACATGGCACCAGCAGACACTTCACTTGTGGAGGGCCCAGCCTCTGCAGTGCCACCCTTGGGTGGGCTGGAACCACATTGCCAGCACCCTCCCCATTCACCCTTCCAAAATGAATATTTTGCCAAAAAGAAATAGTAAATCAGGGTTCATTTTTCAGCCATCTACTTTTAAGTGTGTTCCAAGGAAAATCTTTAAAGAATGCGATTTGCTTGCCACATGCTTTTCTTTATCCATAGAGGTAGGTAAGAGGTGTGATAGCTGATCTTTAAGGTTACTTCAGCCTCTAGATAATTAATGTAACCTTAAGGTGGGAGTTTTCTTAGATTTTTATAGATGTTGCTGTTGATGATCGAGGAGATACTCATCAACTCATCTAGGTGTGTGTGTCTTTTTCTTTTTTAGGATGATAATGATGTTTATATACTGACCAAAGTGTCAGATATTTTACACTCGATATTCAGTAGCTACAAGGAAAAGGTGTTACCATGGTTTGAACAGCTGCTTCCATTAATTGTCAACCTAATTGTAAGTGTTTACCTCTATAATAGTTACTTTGGCTATTTGACAAGGAATTCTTTCATTGCAACAAATAAAATCTTAGATTTCAGACTAAATGTAGTTTCCACTGTATGGGTTTTTGTTCGTTTGTTTGTTTTGCAGGTGGGTGCTGGGGATCGAACTCAGGGCCTTGTGCTTGCTAGGCAAGCACTCTACCACTTGAGCTAAATCCCCTAATCCCTCCACTGTATGTTTTTAATTATTTCACATTACTCTCTTGCCCTGTATATTTTCTCATTATGTTCTTGATTGCCAATTAGGTTTTCCATAGACCAGTTATAATGCTTTCTAAAGACATACAAGTGATTTTTCATTACTTCAGATTATCTATGCCATATTAAATTAATAAATGGAAACAGTGATTACATTTTATTCAATCAACCATAGCAGAGTCATTTATGATCCATTTAGTGGTATATTTGAGTATCAGATTATGAATAGTAGGCTTACATATTTGACTTTCTAAAATACTTCAGAGACATTATTTTAGAGTAGTTTAGGTTCACAGTCAAATTGAATGGAAAAAACAGATTTTTCTGTGTACCCCTCTCTCCCTCACCGCAATGCATAACCTTCCCCACTGTAAACATTCCCCACCAGAGCAGTATACGTGGTGTGATTGATGAGCCTGCATTGACACATGATTATATAATGGCTTTATAAAAACAGAAATTAATAACTATCACTGGATATTGGGCACAGGTTAAAAAGATGAAGGCACGCATAACCTAGCCTGTTGAATCAATGCTATAAAATTAAAATGTTCTTAGCTTTTAATTGATAAATTTTCTAATACGGCATTACCATCGTCTTGGTCTCTTGTTCTGTTGCCCGGGCTGGCATCAGACTCCTGGGCTCAGGTGTCCTCCTGCCTTAGCCTCCTAACTTTCTTGGACTGTCGGCACATACTGCTGTGCCTGGCTACATTTGTCCTTTTTTGCAAAGTAAATTAACACATGTTATTCTATTGTCAGTTCTTCCTGGTATGTGGTGGTATCTGGTTGTGGAGTTCTGTAACAAATCATACAAGTCTTTTAATCATGAATTTCATTAAGTCCATACGTTAGTTTATAATATTGTTAGTTGGAAGAAATAGTCATTGCTTTTGTTTTCTGTTGTTGAGTATATCATGAATATTTGGTTATACTTATGTCTTTACATTCTTTATGTATACTAGAACTTGAGGCTTAAAAGAGAATCTCTTTTGTAGTGTCCACATAGACCATGGCCAGACAGACAGTGGGGACTGTGCATCTTTGATGATGTCATAGAACACTGTAGTCCAGCCTCATTTAAGTATGCAGAATATTTCTTAAGGCCAATGCTTCAGTACGTCTGTGACAACAGCCCAGAAGTCAGGCAAGCAGCAGCGTACGGCCTAGGCGTCATGGCGCAGTATGGAGGAGATAACTATCGCCCTTTCTGCACAGGTACTTCTGCTTATTGCATTCGTGCCCTGCTTATTGCACTCGTGCCTTGCATCCCACGCGTCCTTTTTATCTCAGCCTCAATCTTCACCACACACCTTGACACTATATGTTTACATCTACTTTGTTTTTTTCCCCTTTTCAGACACTTCATCTCAGCACTTAGGAATTTATCATGTTTATTCTCATAGAAATGGAAGTGAAATCTGAGTAAATCACCCTCTCCCACCCTAACCATGCAGGGTTCATTTCATTTGGGGTCTTAAAACTACAGCCTTAGTGTAGGATTACTGGAGAGCCAGGCACAGTGGTACATGTGTATAATCTCAATGCTTGGGGATGCAGCAATAGGAGGATCTCAAGTTCAAGCCCTGAGCATCTTGATGAGAACTTGTCTTGAGAGAAAAAAACAAAAGGGCTGGGAGTGTAGCTCATTGCAAAGGCCTTAGGTTTAGTCCCCAGTACTGAGGGAGAAAAAACAAACTAACATTATTAGAGAATGTGGGCAGGCAGCTTGTCAAGCTGAAGTACCCCCGGGTGGCGAGCAGTGTCAGCCCAGAGGCTGTGTTCTCTCTAGGTCTCTTGGCACACTCGTGCTCCTGGCCATGCTAGGCCAGTGTCCCCCTTGCCCCACCATTCTATGATGATGGAAACAGAAACACAAAACTTTGCTTACACGTTAACATTTTTTCGCCGTAATCAAGAACTGGACCGAAGGTCAAAATATTTATGTTCAAAAATATATACATTTACATTCATTTGCATGAAAACGTGGGGTTTGACTTTTTCTATTTTTTTTATGTTTATTTTAGAAGCTCTTCCACTGCTTGTTAGAGTTATTCAGTCTGGAGATTCTAAGACCAAAGAAAATGTCAATGCTACAGAGAACTGCATCTCAGCAGTAGGGAAGATTATGAAGTTCAAGCCTGACTGTGTAAACGTTGAAGAAGTCCTACCACACTGGTTATCTTGGCTTCCACTACATGAAGACAAAGAAGAAGCTGTCCAGACTTTCAGTTATCTGTGTGACCTGATCGAAAGGTGAGAAAGCGGTCTGGCCTTATTTCTTTCCCCTTCACAGGAAGCAGTGCTTCTTTACCTTTTCCCCCATAAGCTCAGTCTCTCAAGGTTTAACCCCACGACGTTTGTGCAGTGCCCTCAGTTGTACAGGTTTATAGTAATGCTGCCTTACAATCATGTTGAGAAACCATATTGTGGTTCATATTTGGGCTTTATAATAACTAGTTTTGAGTTGTTCTTTATGGAGTTAAATTCATTATCAGGCACTTGGGAAAATAGTGTTCATTAGTGTTTACTGTTTTCAGCTCATGAATTAATCCAAGGGCTGCAACCGCTGGAGTTTGTGGCAGATTTGGTAAGGAATGTGAATGCCACCTGGCAGGCCATACCTACGGCGCTCTTGCCTACTCCTGCATCTGAAACCACCGCTTCCCAGTCAGGCCATTTGCTCATCTCCTTGGAAGTAACTTCTCTGAAATGCAGTCCGTGACAAAGACTAGAATTCTACTTAAATTCACTATTATGTTTCTTTCTGTTAACTCTGCCTGGAGTTTTGTTTCCCATTTTAATCTTGACATGCCCATATAATCTTTTTTGAACTCCAGACTTTATTTAGAAGCTGTCTAACCCATTTGTGCCAAAGATTGCAGATTATTGAATTTTTTCATGAAATTCATGTATGTTACCTAGAAAATTTAAGGAATAAGAATTTGAAGAGAAATTTTATTATGTTCTGTTATTAGGGGAACTCCAAAAATAGAACACTAGGCATAAAAGGATTAATTTAAGAAATTTATTCTTAATATATCTCTCTTGTTTTTTAATGCATCACAAATTTTTTATAAAGCAATACATTCTGTCATTTAGCACTTAAGATAATCCTGAGAGATGAGCCAAGTATTTTTCCTGAGTTACAGGGGAAGAAATTGAAGAGCTAATTAGTGAAATTAGTGGGTTGTCTTCTTAATGAGTTTAAAAGGCAGTTGATTTTGGTGAACACATGATCACTGTATAGGGAAGGATGTGATAATATGAGAGCTTGAGTGATTTCTCTTTAGAAATGTCATTTATAAAGGTTTTTTTTTTCCTCTTGTCAGTAATCACCCGATTGTTCTTGGCCCAAACAATACCAATCTGCCCCAAATATTCAGTATAATTGCAGAAGGAGAAATGCATGAGGCCATTAAACACGAAGATCCTTGTGCCAAACGTCTGGCTAATGTCGTTCGCCAGGTACAGGTAAGCTGATTTAGTTGAATTAGGAAAAGGGTAGAACCTTTACTTTTCCACTCCTCCCCCCCATATTCTATACTTTAGAAACTAATGAGCTAAGGAAATTTCATTTTTATATTCCTTTGTTTTCCAAACATGAGATGGATTATACTTAATATAGTCTATCCATACATTCTCTTTACTTATTAGGTCTAAATTCTTCCTCTTAAGCTTGAGACATCTTAAGCTTTTCACTTGGTATTTAGCATATGCTTATTACTTAGTACTTTTACATATCCGAATGAGAAAAGATGCAGTTTAATGTTACCAAATTCAAAATGTTAAAGATTTTTACATACCGAATTTGTGTGGTATATAGGTTACTTGAAGCTATCACCCGCTAGTATAGCTTTATCCATGAAAAATCAAGAAAACTTTGTGTAAATGAAATAAACTTTGAAGAAATTGACGGATTCTTGATTTTACAATAGTGTTCCTCAAACTAAAATACTTATGTGTGCTGGCATTATTACAGTCTGTGTGGTCCTTATTAGCACCCTTCCAGGTGATTTCCCTATCCAAATCTGTGTGATTTTTTTTTTTTTCTTTTTTCCCTAGACTTCTGGAGGATTGTGGACTGAATGCATATCACAGCTCAGTCCTGAGCAGCAGGCGGCCATACAGGAGCTCCTGAACTCTGCTTGAAGGGCCTTAATAATCACCCACCAGAAAACTAACTCCAAATAAACGTTTACCCTTTTGTTTAGGTTTCTTTGTTTTGTTTTTGAGCAAGAGAGCAGTAGTGTTGTGTGTAGGCCATTCTTCTGGAGAGCCTCGAGCAGGAAGAGCAGCCCTGTGTGCCAAGTGGAGTCGCAGTGGGCGTCTTTCTCACCACTGGCGGAGTGCCCTGTAAGCCCCAAAGCAGCACTGAAGAGTATTTTTCTATTGGTATATCCCACCCATGTGAAGGGAAAGGGGAAAAGATGAATTTTTCTCATTAGACATAAGGAAAATAGAGAGCTGTAACATCACTCAGTGTGGATGTGTGTTCAGACACACTGCTATACCTAATGTTCGTTCTGTTAATGGGAGTGTGTGTCTTTATGGGATAGAAAGAAAGCTTCTGCCCCGCAAACCAGTAGATGCAAAAATGAAAAACAAAACTGATGACAAACAGGACGCATGAGGATGTCACATTTGCTGTTACTTTTGGTTCTTTTCCCCAGAAGGCTTATGCAGTGACTCAGTTTGGAGGCTTTTCCGCTTCCAGCCCTTGAATGTGAAGTGTCATTGGCATGCCTGGCAGCAGTCTCTCATTCACTCCTCAATAAACAACATGAAATACAAAAGAGGCTTGTGTAAAAACTCAGTACTGTCTGGCTTTGATTCATTTAATGTTTAAGAATGATCCAATATTTTTCTAAAGTAATAGTTGTGACTCTGAATGTTTTTTCACCCACTTTCCTTGTGCAATTCAACCTTAAAAGCAACTAGCTTTTATGGTTTTGCCCATTAATTTAAGCTAAGTTATGATACATCTATTCCGTTCACAATTGATATGCTTCTTAAGGTTTGCAAATTTCAACCAGTAATTTCTTGTTTTTTTGTTTTTAACTAGTATTGTTCTGGTTAGAGCAAAAAGATTCGCTTAGATTTCATTGCAAACTGTAATTGCTGTAGAGCCACACACAGCCTTTGCATTTTTAATTTTGCAATAAGGATTATGGCTGAAATTACTGAAAATTTCAGTAAAATATGTGAATGTTTTTTTCTTTATGTACTAACCTCATAGCAGTAAATGACTTGCTGTTGTTTCTTTAAATAATTTTTCTAAGGGATCTTAATAGATTTCTGTTGCAAAATTCAGTGTTAACATTTTTATAGTTTGTACTAAATTTAACCATGATATAAAAATGAATTTTATGCATAGACCAGAATTTAAAATTAAAGGTTTTTTCTTTAAATGATTCGCATTACTTTATTAAACCAAATCTGAAATGGAATAAAAAAATAGAATGGGTTGTATTCAGGTGGTTCACTTTTTAGCAAACACCCTTCAAATGTTTTCATCTGCTGCACATGATTAGTCTGGAGGCTTCAGACTCTGGCAGAACAACATTGAGTGGCTTCACCAGCAGGGAAGTTGTTGCTTTCAGTGGGTACCTGTGGGAGTCTTCTGAGGTGTGTGGCAATGTTTGTGGTAGTTTATATTCTATTCCTATGGTAGAAAAAATGGTAATTGGAGGTAAAATATGTGTCTAGACAGCCCCTTCCTGTTTTTTCTTACAGAGTCTAAAAAGCCAGTTCATGTATTGATGCCTGTCACCTGGAGCAGGATAGCTTTTGTCATTTATTACTGAACTTGCAGAAAAGAAATGTGAAAAATATGGCCCCCAATTTAAATTCTGGTGGTGGTGTGGTCAGAGAACGCACGGGTTTTGTGTAGAACCTACTTCGGAAGTAAGAACCTCCTTCCTTCAGCTGAACACTAGTGGGATAATCAAGATGCACCTGTGACAAGGGTGCAAGGTCCCAGAAGCAAGTCATATAGGTGCACATCAGTCAAGTGCAGTCTGACCACGTTGTCTCTGATGGAAGTAGAAAAGCATGGGGGTATTTGGACGTGAATCAAGCTAGTAAGGTAGGTTGACATTAAAGGCTGCTGATGTAATGTGCTCCTGAAATCTAGACCTCAGAATTTAAAACTTCAAGATGGGGTTCCATGACCTAAGAATTCTTAGTAATTATTTAGAGAAACATTTTTAATATCTTGTTCTGTCTATGCAAGATGAAAATTTATGGGGTTTTTTTCTTTGTACCAGTTGTTGGCCTCATGTCAGCAAGTAATGGTATATTTATGAATCCAGACTGTTTCTGGAGGGAAATTAACGTTTGTGGCTCTTAAATTTTGTGCAAGTTTTATAAAAAGTTAACACATAGGAATATTAGAACCCTTTAGCATAGCTGAATTTGCAAATTTTTTTAGTGCTATAAATTTAAAGCAAAATTGTGAAAAGATATGGACACTCCTATAATGAGAAGCACCATTATCATAACTAAGGTTGTAGTTTGGCTTAACAGAGCTATGAGTAAATCCGCAAGTACGTAAATACTCTGGTGCACGTGATCTCCTAAAACCTAAGGGGTGTGCATATTTATAGTCTGGTAAGCACTATTTTACTATCTAATTATCTTGAATGATCTCCTGTTTGCAGATACAAATAGGCAATTTGAAAGGCTCAGGTGTTTTACCTAGCCCTGCTTTGTTGTGCCTCAGATTTTGTTTCATCAAATAGTTTTCTCTTTCTTGTTTCATAGAGGGTATTTCTCTTAGCCCTCTTTGCTACAAAGGAATGATGGCCAAAACTTACCTTGTTTCCTTTTCCTAAGCAGATTCTTCCTTGGCCTTAAGAGGACGGGCCACTATTTTAGAAAAAGAAAGTTGAATATCTGCAAAGTAGGTATACACATCAAACTTGGGAGTAGGCTGGAATTTTTATTTCCAGCACTTGGAATTTCCATAAGGGCACAGAGGTTAACTCAAACCATCCTGAGCTAGCCTGCCCCCACTTTTTCATGCATTGTAATCCTGACATTGTATGCTACATATTTGAGCTCATTATTTCTGTGCCACTTGTATGTATAATAATGAACAGGTGAATACGAACACTTTGGAGATGAGTTGTAGTTAAATTATTTGCTTCTTAAAAATGAATCCAAAAGGAGTACAAGTTGATTTTTATATCAAACACTACAAAAATTGTTTTTCAAAATTCTAGTCAAGACAGCAGAGTATATTGTCTCCCTGCTTGTGTTCCGTTGTGATTCAAGGTCTTTGTATGTATTTGGGGGATTTTTCTTTTTGTTTTTTTGAAACAGGGTCTCACTGTGTAGTTCAGGCTGGCCTTGAGCTCACTGTGCAACCTAGCCTGGCCTCAAAATCGACAATCTTCCTGCCTCTGCCTCCCAAGTGCTGGCAGTGCAGGCTTGCACCACTATGCCT
This sequence comes from Hystrix cristata, assembly GCA_004026905.1. Taxonomy (NCBI): domain Eukaryota; kingdom Metazoa; phylum Chordata; class Mammalia; order Rodentia; family Hystricidae; genus Hystrix; species Hystrix cristata. The sequence continues at coordinate 27,976 of PVJO010007934.1, read as the reverse complement.
GGCTATATGTTTTCTTTTGATTGAACTTGCATTTCTGACCTCTTGCCTAGCTTCTTGTAATGGTAATCAAGAATAGTGCCATTTGCTGGCTGTGGTGGCACACACCTGTGATCCCAGCACTTGGAAAGCTGAGGCAGGAGGGAGGATAGCTGCGAGTTCGAGGCCAGCCTGGGTTACATAGGGAGTTCAAGGTCAGCCTAAAGCGCATAGCGAGCCCCTGTCTCAGAAACAAGTGTCATTTGCTGTGAGTCAGAACTTAGTTCCCCACTGGTGATAGGTAAGAAGTGATGAGTTGCAGCCACACAGCTAGGCCTTGTAGGCCAGTCTGTCCTGATTTCTTCACTTTTCCATCATAGCACAAAAGTAGCCACAGAGAGTATTGAACACTGAGGAGTCTGTGTCTCAGTGAAACTATGCTAGCCATAGTTTGCCGACTTGAGATTAAAATTGATTGCTTGGCTACAAAAGTCGCAGTCTATGCAGTACTCGGGTTGCCTACCTGCTGCATGCCGTAGTTGCCTTCTCTGTGCATGGGGCATAGTACCTACTCCCCTAGGAGTGAAGTGAATTTAGAATAAAAGTCATGCATAACCCCTGTGAACTATCGTCACTACCTCAGTTCTGGCTGGGGGGTGGGGGAGTGCTCAGGTCAGCTTTGGCACTGACAAGAGAACAGGAGAGTGGGAAATAAATATTGAGTTTTGTAGTTGGTGAAGGTGGTACCATTAGCTTATTTGGCTTATGCGGCCCAGTTCTAGCTTGGCACTGTGGGATTCGGGTGTTTGGAAATGCCTCATTTTCCTATAACATGGCCTGTAAATAGCAGTTACCTCATCCCTTACAAAACAGCAGTTTGTCCCTGACTGGAGAAGACACTGGATTAGACTTGTTACCTGAGAGCTGGTTGCTTCTGTACTCCGAACCCTGAGTCAGCAGGACCTTTACCCCACGCGGTTCTAACTTGGCACTTATGCAGAGCGAGTTCCCTGCAAGGCCGGCCATACAGCATGAGGACACCAGGAAAGGCTTGTCACCTGGCTTCACTTCCTGCCCCTGCTGCTCACTAGCTCTGGACCCCTGGTGAGCTCCATGCGAAGTTAGCAGCTATCTCAGAGCTGTTGTATGGCTTGCACTATACGGGAAGCACTAGCACTGTATTTGCTGTTAGCTGTACACATCAACCAAAATTGTGAGTTTGTGTGGTAAGGTGCTGAGTAAAGCCTGATCTCTGTGGGTGGGGCACACGGGGTTTCTTAATTCTGGAAAGGGGAGAGTGCACTGAGCAGTTAAACAGCAGGGAAAATGTATCTTTCCTTTCCTTATTACATCAAGATGCATGCAAGCCAGGAGTGGTGCACACCTGTAACCCCGGCACGCTGGAGACCCGAGTCAGGAAGATCACAAGTTCAAGCCCAGCTAGGGCAACTTACTGAGACTGAAAATGAAAAGGACTGAGATGTGGCTCAGCGTGAAGGACCTCAGTTTAGACAAACTGCACCAAAGAAAAGTAGAAGCATTCCTGGCCCTTTTGAGAAAACGCCTGAGTTGAGACGGTTCGGCCTTGCCAACAACCATTGGGGTTGTCCGCGTGTGGCATTTGGGACTGTACACTGCTACCTTGTAGGGTGAACAAACCAAACAGAAAGGTGTGGCTTTTCCGAGGCCTCTCCAACCTTGGATCCATCCTCGGGAGTACTGCAATAAGAGACCCCCTTTTAATTACAATTAGGTTGACAATGAAGAAAGAATATGCCATGAGATGTGGATACCATTTAGAAAGTTGGTTCCAGACCCTCAATACAGTTGCTTTCTTGATTGCTCCATACCTAGAAACCTAATGAGGCAGGTGGTCTTTTTTGGCTCATCCCACCTGTGTGCTGCTGCCTCTTAACCACTTAACAGTTTACCCCCAAGTCACCTGGGCAGCATGTTTGTTTACATACTATCCAAAGGTGCTCAGGCAGGTGTTATTTCAACCAGTTGATTCTTGTTTTGAATAAATTCGGTAAAACTTTTTATATTTCCTGTTATAAAAACAAAAAATATGCAATTTTTGGTCATCCTGTATTTAAATAATTGGACTGGTAAGTGGTTAATTGCATGATCCGGTTTTTTCTCAAACTCTGCTGTGATTGTGGACATGTGTTATATGGTTTTAAGAAGAAAATCCCTCCCCACCAAAAAAAAAAAAATTCCCTGTGCCCACTTCCACAGCATGTATATTGAAATTGGAACGATAAAGAGATTTTCACGGACCTTGGGCAAGGATGACACGAAAATTCTTGAAGTGTTCCATATTAACAAATAAAATCCCCTTGAGCAGGAAATGGTGAAAGTATTTAAGCAGTTACCAACCTTAATACATTTGCTAATTTTTTAAAAATTCTAGCTTATTATTAATTTAAAAAGTTTCTATTTTAAGAAAAATACAGTCCAGTAATACTTTCAGGTTTCCTGAGTTGCTTCTCATAGCAAAAGATTATCATTATACCTAAGGCAAAAGCTATAGCGTGCTTTACAGCGGTTTGAAGAAAACAGTAAGAATATGAAATAGTGACACGTGTGGAGACATAATGGAGGGAAAGGGTGGCCCTGATCAGATGTCTAAGCAGTGCCTGCTTGCCTGGAATAGCAGTTGTGAAGAGTCCCGGGCATGTACGATCAAGGTGGCACCGAGGGTACTAAAGCTGTTTTCTGTCAGAAGGGGTTGCTCCTTGCTCCTTCCAGGGATACAAAATTGGGTGGTGGTGCACACTTGTAATCCCAGGGAGCTGGGGCTGGAGACGGGCGAGGGGACCCATGCTGTCCTTTAGGGGCCGCTCACCCTGAAACACTGTCTTCTTATCCCAACCCCATGACCTGCTCAGCTCAGTGCAGTGTAAACATCAGAAGTCACTGGACAAAGGGCTGCAAACTTGGAGGGATGGCAAGTGGGAGCCTGATTGTATCCCGCACGTCCAACCCCAGTTGCCCGGTAGCCCCAACTTCTTTCGTCCCTTCTGCTGCTGCCTGGACATACGGGTCAGGGGCTGTCCGCGGCCCACCCCCACCACACACACACACACACACCCACACTGTGTGGTACTAGGAGAGCCTTTGCTCCTGTCTTTGACCTGTTTCCGCCGCAAACCCTGCAGCTCAGCAGCAGCACCTGTGCGAGCCATCTATCGTGATGACGTTATTCCTCAGTAGTTCCTTCTGGGGGCTCCAAAGGTTTCCTCTGACTTGTGTGTGTTAGAGAAGGCTGGTAACAAAATGGAAGAAAGTAACTTGGGCGCTCAAGGCAGAGTCTGCTTGGGCCCTCGCAGTGACTTTTTGACATTACACCCAGGTCCTGAAGAACAGCCTCCCAAGCATTCAAACATCCCCAGTGAGCAAAGTTGGAGAGCTGGTGAACAATCCGAGCTGCTTGCTTTTGAGTTTATCCGAAACATGTGTGGGAAATACTGTAATCATTTACGAAGAGACCCTCAAATCAGATGGCAGGGTAAGTAGAAACCTGAATGTTTTCTTCAGTTTTCATACATGATAAAAATGTATGGCTATTGGGAGACTATGCAGAAATTCTAGAGAGCCTTCATTAGCTTTGCTTTTGTTTTCTTTTACTTTGTTTTACACGGTGGGCCCACCTGTACCTGGTTCAAAATTCAAGATTAGTAAAACGTTCTGAAAAGTCTTCCCACTCCTGGTGCTCAGCCACCCACTCTGAGAGGAAAATTCACAAATGTGGTCTAAGCAGAGCCTTTTTGTTGGGTGTAATTCACATCCTACATCTGAAAGGAAATAGCGTTTTTGATGAAGCATGTACATGTCTTTCTGATGGGTAGGAGTCACGTTGCCAGCTATCCTGAGAAACTGGCCATCCCCTTAGTTGTAACCCAGCCTGGACCGTTTAACCTGATTTTATAGGTTATTCTTTTGAATCAACAATGATTAATCAGAAAAATTTTTTTGCCTCTAAAATATCTCTGTTGTAAAAGAAATCTTTAAAGTTGGTCTGTTTGAGGTGCCCTTTCTGTACACTTACAGTAATAACATTCCAACAGAACTAAATTGTCTGAAGATGATTTTCTTAACATCCTCCCCAGAATGAAAAGGTACCAATTCTTTTTTTTTTCCAAATTTTTTTTTATTTTTACCAAGAACATGTATTGGTACATTGTCTACATAATGATCATAATCAGCATAGTTATTTTGTACCTGTACATGATGTATCTTGGCTTTCCCCCCTCTTCCCCTTCCCGCCCTTCCATTCACCCACCCCTCTCTATTTGCAACAAGTTTATTTACACTTTTCCATTTTTTTCTTTTCATCTTACTTTTCTTTTAACCTTCTTCTTTATCCCCCTTTTCCCTACCTAGTTCTCCTCTCTTGAATACTATCACTTTTTTAAGAAGATGTGGTTTTTCTACACAATGGAGTACTACGCCGCCATAAAAAAGGATAAGCTAGAGTCATTTGTATGTAAATGGATATTCCTTGAGAACATACTATTAAGTGAAATAAATCAGACACTTATTAGTACACATCGAATTGTTTCTCTGATATGAGAAACCATAAGTGTAAATAAGGACAAAGGGGTAGAATAGATATTATGTTTTAAAAAAAAAAGTGTCAGAATGAAAAGGTACCAATTCTTAGGTATCCATCTAGGGGAATTTTTCTAAATAAAAGTTACATCATTTGGCTGGAGTTTAATTATTATATTTAACTATGTTAAACATTCAAAAATTGGCAACAAATTTGTTATCATAATGTTAAAAAAATAATATCACCATGTTGATGTAGAATCTCAACTTCATCTTAAATTAGTGACATTAGGTTAAGTATTTTATTCATCAGCATAAGTTCCATTCTTGTTAAGAAGCATATGTTCAGGAATGCATTTTTATAAATTAATTTTATAAAATTTACTGTTTACTTTCTAAAATGTAATAACATTCTTCTGTTTTTCATATCTATTTTATGGTTACCTTCAATTTATGGCAAATATGAGTTTTTTCATTTGTGATAATGATTTTAAATTTTAAAACACTTCTAAAAGTGACTGGTATTCCATTTTCATCACTTCTATTCAGCATAATATTAGAAGTCCTAGCCAGAGCAATTACATAACGAAAAAAAAGATGAGAAAGTGGGAAGGAAGAAGCTAAACTGTTCCTGTTTACTGATGGCATGATCTTCTATAGAGAAAACCCTAAAGATGCCACAAAAACCTTTTAGAACTAATAAATGAATTCAGTTGAAGGATACAAAATCAACATACCAAAGTCAGTAATGTTACTATATATCAATAGAGAACTAGATAAATAGAAATCAATAAAACAATCCTTTGCCTAGCAAGCACAAGGCTCTGAGTTCAATCCCCAGCACCCCCCCCCCGAAAAAAATCCTGCTTACAATCGCTACCCCACCAAAATAAAACAAAACACACATGCACACACACAAACCCTTACGGAAAAATTTAATGAGGCAAAAGATTTCTACAACAAAGACTATAAAACATTGATGAAAGAAATCAAAGAAGACAGAAATAGGTAGAGAAAAGTCGCCCATATTCATGGATAGGAAGAAGTAAAACTGTTAAAATGTCCACACCACCTAAAATGATCTATAGATTCAATGTAATTCTTATCACAATACCAAAGACATCCTTCACAGAAATAGGAAAACCAACCCTAAAAGGCCACTAGTAAGTAGCTAAAGCAATCTTGAACAAAAAGCACAAAGCTACAGGCATCATGCTCCCTGATTTCAAAATATACTACAAAGCTAGAGTAAACAAAATAGTATGGTACTTCCATAAAAACAGACATATACAGAAGTGGAAGAAAATGAAAGCTTGAAGTAAGCTCTATGTTGCCAACTGATTTTCAGCACAGGTGCCAAGGATTCTTGTTAGGGAAAAGATGGTCTCTTCAATAAGTGACGGGAAAACTGGATATCCACGTGCAACAAAAATTAAATTAGACCATTATCTCTCACCATATATAACAATCAACTCAAAATGGTTTAAATTGGGGCCGGGGATTTAGCTCAGTGGTAGAGCACTTGCCTAGCAAGCGCAAGGCCCTCAGTTCCATCCCCAGCATCAATCAATCAATCAATGTTAAATGTAAGACATGAAACTATGAAACCACAAAAAAAAATGTAGACCAAAGATTTTTTTTCAAGATAAGGCCGCAAAAACATGAATGACAAAAGTAAAAATAATTATTTTTTAAAAAAGCAAAAATAAGACTATAACAAGCAAAAACCTTCTGTACAGCAAAGGAGACAGAAGGGACAACCTACAGACTACATCTGCTAAGTGATTAACATCTAAAATATATAAGGAATTCAAAGAACTCAGTAGCAAAAAAGAAAAAAAAAAGCCCAATTTAAAATAGCAAAGGACTTGGATAAACACCAAAAGAGGACACAAATAGCAAGCAGGTATATGAAAAAAATGCTCAACATTGTTAGTCCTCAGGAAAGTGTAAATCAAACTGTGAAGACACCATCCACCCCAGTTAAATGGCTATTAAAAAAGCAGAAATGTGTTGTAGGAAATGGGGAAAATGGAACCCTTATTGTTAATGGGAATGTAGACTGGTATAGCAATTATGGAAAACTGGAATTTCCTTACAAATGTTTTAAATAGAAGTGCCATATGATTCAGCGATCCCAAAGAAAATGAAATCAGTGCACCAGAGACATCTGTACTCCTGTGTTATCGCAGCACTACTCAAAGTAGTCAAGAGATGAAATCAACCTAAGTAGCTATCAGCAGATGAATGGATGAAGCTTGGGTATATACACAAAGGAAGATGATGAATCATTAATAAGGACGCATTCCTGTCATTTGCCACAGGACGAACCTGAAGAACATCAGGTTAGGTAAAATCAGGCACACACAGAAAGAAAATTATGGCTTAGTCTCTTGAGGGGGGTGTCTAAAAAAGATTTCAGATGTTGAAAGTAAGAGGGCTATAGATGCAGCTCAATGCAAGAGCAGTTGCCCCGCATGTGCGAAGCCCTGGGTTCAGTCCGCAGCCCTGCAAAACAAACGTGCGAAAGTAGAATACGTGAGTAGAATCTGTGTGCGCAGAGGTTCTGGTTCCTGGGATGCGGCAGAAATCACGCAGATGGAGAAGGACCGACTTCGCCTTGTGCCTGGGCTTTTTGCATTCCTTCCCTCTCTGAATTCTCACAGCAACCCTGCAAAGTAGGTATTTTCCTCTTTTTCCAGTAAGCAAACAGGGAGAAAGCGTTTCCATTTTTTCTGAAAACGGACATTTTACAATATGTAGTGAGCTCTTAGAACGGAAATTTAGTAGATAGGTTGATGCTGGACACAATAAAGTTATAAACACTAATGCAGTTATCTTACAACCTAAGAAGATGATATCTGAAAAAAGATTTTGCTCTTTTACCCTAAAATTATGCAAAATATATTTTTTAAATTATATGTGTTAGGAATTCATCATCCCCAAATTATACTGCCTATTGGGAAGTAAATAGCCACCCCACAGAATACCTGTGTGGCAGATAATATTGTTTTTAAATAACACAGCGTAGCAATAATTTGCATTATAAGCAGCTTATGTATGGTTTTTAGAATCTCTTGTAGGTGGTATTTTTGTTAATTTAAAGATTTGTCTCTGGAGAAATATGTGAGAACCTTGAGAGGGCAGTAGAGTAGCGTGTCTGCTTTGAAAAGTTATACAGAACAATGGCTTGGAGAATTGTACTTTTTAGGGGAAAAATACCCATGTCGATGGTACTTCTAAAGAATGTACCAATTAGACAGAGAGACCTCAAAGCCGAGTCCTTATACCCTCCACACTTACCATTTCCTGCCTTCATCCTCCCCGGTCAGCTTTTGGAGGCCAGAGAGCCAAGAAATGCAGGTTATCATGAGTGATTGGAACCCTCAGGGCAAAAATAGACAGACCAGTGCTTCTGAGAGGGAGCTGTCCCGGTTTAATAATTAGCTGTGCTCTGCAAATAATGTAAATAACATAGAACTGGTAAGGCTGAGCTACTCTATATAAAATTATTTTGAGACTTCTAAAATTTTTATTAGTACATGTTTGCACTACCTAATGGTCACATGCATAATGGGGAGTTGGTTCATGTACATAACGTGTCTTCATTCTGGTTTTTTTTTTTTTTTTTTTTTGGTGCTGGGGATCGAACTCAGGGCCTTGTGCTTGCAAGGCAATCACTCTAACCACTGAGCTAAATCCTTGGCATCTTCATTCTTTTCATGTCCTCTTCCCTCCCTCTTTCTCCTTTCCCTGCTCTCCCTTCATCCCTTGGTTCCCTTCAAACTGGAGGTTTTTTAGAAACTCTTTTCTCCTTCAATGCCTGATAAATGCCAACACATTATTTGACCTTCATCGAGATTTATTACTGCTTAATTAGTGTTATTTTTAAGACAGTGTTTAGATCCCAAGTTCTACACATTCCCATCTGAATTTTGGCCTGGAATAATATAGTTAAGCAAAGAAGTAAGATGAATTTGGAGAAACCATGAGAGTTTTGTAACCAGTAACTAGTCAATTTAAGGAAATCATTGAAGATAAATATTAGAAAACTTGGAAAATACCGTGTTACACTAAAATACAAGTTAAGCTGTTCTGGGTATTTAACACATTTTGAAAGAGGAATGGACTATGTTTACTATGCAGTGAATTATTTTTACATTGTTAGAAATTTGGCACGTGCCTATGATAAAAGCAACACGGTCTTGACATAACAGTGAATTTGTTAAATTGTATCTTTTGTCATCAGTGTCCAATTTGAATACATTTACTCCTGCCGGGCAGAATAGGCAACAAGAACACTCAATCTATTGCTTTCTGAGTATAGTCAAAATTTGTATGTGCTAAAATACATGGTGGTTTTCTTTGCAGTCCAAAAGACAATCCCAGGACTGCTTGGGGAACATTTTCATTTCCATTATCCTGAAAAGTGACAGATCCTAGATTAGACACTGGGAAGCAGAGAGGCAGGTTTTGATGGGAAGTTCTGGGGCCTTGTAGTTGTGGCTCTGACAGAGACAAGCCCATTCCGGGGCACTTCCCAGGGGAGGGTCAACCAGCCCGTGCCCCACGGAGCCAGCCCCGTAGATCAGGGAGACACCTTGTCTATGGGCCTTTCTGTGTTGGTTCCGCTCGCAGTGTTGGTGGACTGAAGGGGCCGGGCTCCAGTGTTCCAAACTGTAGGTGCAATTGTGTCCGAAATCACAGTCTGGTTCCTGCTTACCCATTTCCACAACTCCACCGACTCAATAATTCCAACAGAGGAACTGGTGTCACAGCCAGAGTCTAAAGAGGGAGAAAGAAAACCAGACCAGGGACTCCCAAATTCAGGTTCTGCCCCTGGACTGTGCGTCCCGGGCTGCTGCTGCCCTTCGCCCACCCAGTCCCACTCTCAGTTCAGACCGAGGGCGAAGTTAGATTGGAGGAACCCAGTTCCACCTGCAGCCCTAGCAGCAAGGCAGCCTGGGAAGCGTGACCTATACCTGGTGGAGAACCTATGGTGCGCATGCTGGAGCGGGCAGTTTGTATCATTGAAAGCTAGCTATAAGATGTTCGCCATCGCTGGCCTATACCTTTCCAGGCCGTGCAGTACAGAAGGCACTTTAGAAAGAATAGGAAAACGCTGTGCCAGACAATGCTTGTTCCCCCTGCACAAAACGAAGCCATCCGAGTTGTATAGATGGGGCCCCTGAAGCCAGGGAAACTTGCCCCAAATCGGTGCTGCTCACACTTCAGCATGCACGGCAACTGCCCAAGAGTCTTGTTCACATACAGGCGGTAGCTCACCAGGGCCAAAGAGGGTCGTGAGATTCTGTGTGTCCAGCAAACTTTCCTGATGCTGGCGACCCAGAGCCCACCCTTCCATTAAGGTCTAAGTTGCACAGTCCGTACCTGGCAAAGCTGGATTTTAACTCCCAAGGGTATCACCTTCACTTCCCACCCTCATCCCGCTGGAATGTTGCAGTGCAACCATCTCACAGAGTGGGCATGAGGACTGAGTGAATAAATCCACATAAAGCATTTGGACTGATGCCTGGCCCGGAGCTAGCACTCAGTAACGATGAGCTACAGTCATTAGCAGCGTGTTAACCGGAGTCATAGAGGGCACAGTGGTGGTGGGGGCAAGAGCTTGGTCATAGCCTCAAGTGCCAGGCTCCCCCCATAGGAAGTTTGGCTGGACGGGGGTGGAAGTCGAGGTCAGTAGTACAGAACAGTACAGGGTGGGAATGTAAAATAGTGCAACTGCTGTGGAAGATAGGGTCTCATGCCCCAGAATATTAAGCCTAGAATCACTGTAAGACCTAGTGATTCCACTTCTGGGTAGATATCCAAAAAAAATTAAAGAGATCCTTGAAGAGACATCTGTCCACCCCTTTCATGGCACCACTATTCACAATAAACAAAAGGTAGAACTCAGGTGTCCCCAGTGAATGAATGGATAAACAAAATGTGTATCTATAGGTGATGGAATATTACTCCGCCTTAAAGAGGAAAGGAATTCTGACTCAGACTACAATAGGGATGGTTCCTGAAGGCATTATGCTCGGGGAGATATAGTGACAACGTGAGGGATGTTGGGGTGTCTATGGACTCAATTCCGTGGTGAGGGCTTGGGATTTTATTCTGAGTAAGATGGCAGCTATCACGGGTGTCTGCAGAGATCTGACTTCTGTGTTAGAAGGATCACAATAATGGGGGGTGAAGAGGAGACCTCTGAGAGAAGAGCCATGAGAGGATGGCTCCTGGTTCCATTCACGGTAGACCAGATGGTGGAGATAGCGGCAGAAGTCAGGTTTAGTGTCTGTGTTCAATCTAAAGGCAAGAAACATCAAGACGTGTGTGCCCTGTGTACATTTCCACCAGTGTTCGGGCTGGGGGTGCGCGTGTGACTGTACGGAGAGAAATGAGCTTTGGTATAGGGCAGACTGATACCTCTAGGAGCCGGAGTGCTTTATACAAGTCTGTACTGATGGAAATCTTCTAAGGAACGTGCTTTACTTTTGTAACCAAAACAACCTAACGGATAACATAAATGGATGCTGGTGTTCCTGCAAAGGCCTTTTGAGAGCTAAGTGTAGAGTTTTAAGGTAAACCTTCCAGGAGAGGACGAATGTCACCATGTGGCTGAGCATGTCCCTGTGCGGAGGGCGAATGCCCAAGGAGCGTGGAATACTTCCTGATCCGAGCATTAGTAGCTGTGTCCCAGCTAGGTGTTGGGATTACAGATCTTACTAAGGCTGCAACCCTCACAGGCAACTGGGGGGTGCACAAACAAACAGGAACATGTGCTGTCCTGGGAGCTATGAATGGGTAACTGGGGACACATAAACAAAACACCACATGCAGACCTGGGTTGGCACTGGAGACTGAATGTTCACACACACACACACACCCTCCACCACCCCATTCCTGTTGAAAACTAGTCTCAAATGTGAAGGCGTCGGGGCCTTTGGGAGATGCTTAGCTCATGACGGCATCCCCCAGAGGTCTCATGGCCTCATAGGTGGGTCTTTCAGAAGGTAATTGAATCATGGGGGCTTAGCTGACCAGTGTTAGAAGGGGAATCTGGTCAGAAGAGGCGGGTCACTGGGGTGTGGCCTGCAAGGGTCTGTCTCCTGATCTGGCTCCTCCCTTCTCTCTCTGCTTCCTGACCACCATGCAGTGAGCAGCTCTTTCTCCAGTCCCTTCCACCACGTACTTCCTGCCTTGGAGCTAGTCAACCATAGACCATAAACGTCAACCAAAATAAACCTCTCCTCCTGTAAACTATGGCTGTTGGGTACTTTGCACCAGCAACAAGGAAAGTAACTAAGACAGTGGCCTTCTAAAAGAGATTCCAGAGAAATCACTCACCCCTTCCACCACCTGTGCAGGCAGCAAGAAACAGCCATCTATGGATGGGGAAGCGACCCTCCCCAGACTCTGAAGTCCAGCTTCCAGAACTACTGGGGAGAAACTTCTGTGCTTGCTAAGACACCTGGTCTAAGTATTTTTGTTACAGCCACCTGAGCGGCCCAGGATGGGTAAAGAGGCTGTGGCCCTGGGAGAGAATGTTCCAGGTGGAAGGAGGAGCACCATCATGGGCCTGGCACTAAGGACACATGATGCTTTTCAGACTGAGCTCTGCGGCTAATGGCTGGAGATAGATCCAGTAGCTCTGTGTGCACTGTAACAAGCTCGATGTTTTACTGTCCAGAAGTGTGAGCAAAAAATGACCCTGTTGAACCCCAGTCTGGGTAATTTAGCAACTTAGTGAGACTCTATCTCAAAAGAAAAATACTGTATTTTATTTTTGAGACAGGGTCTCACTATGTAATTCAGATTGGCCTTGAACTCACTGTGCAGCCCAGGCTGGCCACAGACTCATGGTGATCCTCCTGCCTCAGCCTCTCGAGTGCTAGATTACACCACCACACCTGGCTAAATTCTGTATTTTAAAGGTGCTGGGGATGTAACTCAATGGGAAGGCTCTGGGTTCAGTATCACCAAAAACTAACTAAATAAAATAAATAAAAAGATTCCAAATTGTTATATCAGCACAAATAACTGCTTCATGCCCCTCTTTGCATTACTCCTTTCTACCCTAGCCCCACCCCAGCCCTGGCTACCAGTAATCTGTTTTCCACCTCCACAGTATCCCTATAGTTCAGTCATTTCAAGAGTGTCACATAGTTGGGTCTGGTGGCTCATGCCTGTAAACCCAGCACTCGGGAGGCTGAGGCAGGAGGATCACTCTGAGTTAAAGGCCAGCCTGAACTGCTGGCCTTTTGAAACCCGGTCTCAAAAAAGAAAACAAAATCAAAAACAAACAAACAAAAAAGAATGCCCCATAAGTGAAACCATATTGTAAAAGTAACCTTTTTGAAATTGGCTTTTTTCATCAAACATATGTCCCTGGAAGTCTACCCAGTTTGTTGTCTTTCCTTCTAGTCATTCATTTTATTGCAATACATGACACCATAACATGGGCACTGTGTCAGCCATCCGCCCACTGAAGGGCACACGGTCAGTCATTTGAGTCATTTCCCGTTGGCCGTAGCCAGCAGGTTTCGTGGCCAGCCACACACAGGGTTTTGTGTAAATGTAAATCTTATTTCTCCTGAAACACGCCCCAGAATTCGACTGCTGGAGTGGATGAGAGGTGTCTGTGTAGCTCCATTAGAAAGTGGCGGCTGTTCTCCAGAGCAGCTGAGCCATTTTCCTTTCCCACTGGTAAAGGAGGAAAACCCGGTTTCCTGGCTTCCTTGCCAGCATTCAGCCGGTAAGGCCGAATTTCATTTATTACTTTAGCTCCTCTGGTGAGCGTGCAGTGGTGTCTCATTGTGCATTTAATACGCCTTCTCCTACCAGCTAATGATGTTGAACATCTTTTTCTGTGTGTGTTCACCATTTGACCATTTGGATCTTCTGTTTGGTGAGACGTTTGCTCGTATTTTGCCAATTTCCATTTGGATTACTGGGCTTGGTTTGGTTCTGGGTTTTTTAGTGTCAGGGTTTGAGAATTCTTCATACAGTACAGGGGTAAGATCTTTGTTGGATATGTGATTTGCACTTATTTTCCCCCATTAGTGGCTTGTCTTTTCATCCTCTCAATAAGGTATTTTGCAGAGCGACGCACTACATGATCTGCACGCTGAACATCACAACATCCTGACGAGCTAATCAAAGAAGATCTAAATAGATAGAGAAGCATACTGTGCTCATGAATTAGAAGGCTCGACGTAGTAACAATGTCAGTTTTCCCAAACTGATCTGGAGAGCAGCACAGTTCCTATCAAAGCCCCAGCAAGATTTTGTTTATAGAGACTATCCGACTTTAAAATGCATATGAAAAGGGGAAAGAACTAGGATGATTAAAACAGTTTTGAAAAACAATTGAGAGGAACCACTGGACTTAATGGCGAGGCTTATTATATAGCTTTAGCAATCAAGCCCGCATAGTAACAGAACACGAATAGAGCTAGAACAGCAGAACCGACTAGAGAACCCAGAACTGGACCGATGCAATAGGGCTAATTCATTTTTAGCAACTGTGAAAATCAATTCAATGGAGGAAGGATAGTTTTGTTTTTTTGTTTTGTTTTGTTTTAATGAATTGTGTTGGAAAAATGAATATCCGTGGGCCAAAAATGATATTTGACCTAAATTTCATAGTGGATACAAAACTTAATTTAAAAATGGGTAATGGATTTAAATGGATTTTTAAATCCATTTAAAAAGTGGATAATAGATTTTAAAATGGTTGACTAGCTAATAGGTGACTAGAACACTTTTAGAAAAAAACAGGGAAAATAGTCTTAAGACCCAGGGCTGACGGCAAAAGCATAAACCAAAAAGAAAAATTTAATAAGCTGCATCTCATCAAAACCTTTATGTCCACTTTCTTCTAAGAAACAAATCTGTCTCCCTCCCTCTCCAAGCGTGGAACTGTCATTTTCATAAGTGACCCCTACTCTTTTTTTTTTCAATGCAAGAGATTAAACCCAGAGCCTTCACCCTAAGCTACATCCCAGACCTTTTACATTTTTTTGTTTGTTTGTTTTGTTTTTGAGACAGTCTCTCTCTCCAAATTGCCCAGGCTGGGCTTGAACTTGTGATCCTCCTGCCTCAGCCTCCCAGAGTTCTAGGATTACAGGCATCTGCCACCATGCCCAGTTTAAGTGACCCTTACTTTCTGACTACAGAGATGGGGTATCTGACCCAAGCTGGGGCGTCTGAAATACCTTCCCCCTGACACAGGAATTGATGTGAAGCATGAATACAGGATGCATGTTTAGAAGAACAAAAATCATTCAGTGATACTTGATAGAGTGGGTTGAGGAAGATGTATTCAGGATCATCACAATAGGTTGGAGCATAACAAAGAGATTTTGCAGAAGAAGAGAGAGATTGGGTTTAACTCCTAATGCCACCGCGAGCAAGGCCATGGAGTTGGGGGAGAATGAATGGATGGAAAATAACCAGGGTTGGGGGCAGAGTGTGTCTGGTTAAACCAGCCCAACAGGATTCTCGCTGAAGACGAAGACAGCCAGGCTGATTGGACACCAGCGGAGGATCCGTATGATAGCAGAGGATCCATATGAAGGTGATGAGATTGAGGCGGGGGGGTGGTGTCCTGTTAAACCTGGATTCTACAGCACAGTGCATAGAAGGCCCTGGAAGAAGGTTTAGGATACTAACTCGAGTTGGGTCAAGCAGAGAGTCTCTGCCTGAAGCCAGGCCAAGCAGAAGATCCCCGAGCTTTTCCTCCCCACGGCTTGGGAAGCAAAGGCCCATTCTTCCATAGCCTCGAGGTGTCAGTGGCCATGCCAGACATTAGGCGTACAGCGGAAAAGAAGGAAGCCAGCTTGCCAAAGGCAGCAGTGAGATCGGCCCTGCGTGTCCCCTATATGGAGGGGCTGGCGCTGGCTTGTCCTGCCTGAGGAGGGGCATCCTCACACAACAGTCATCCAAGGGCAGGGCCAGTGCCCGCAAGTCACCTTTGTGCACGCGCCATCTGGGCTGGCGTCCTCTCACTCACGATGAAGGAAATTCTGCCTACTTGGCAAGAAAAGCCAGCGTGGGACCCGGGACTGTGATTCTAAGTCCCATGCTCCTCACCCCCCATGACAGTCTGCCTCCCAGATGAGGGCCTAATCTCGATGGAATTACATTGCCCGGGATGCTTTTTCCTTATCTTGGAAACTGTCCCTTCCAGAGGCATCATCATCTCTATCAGGTTTCTGTGACCTTTCGGCTACAATGACTGCCCCTGGCACTGAGCATCTGGTCACTTTTCTCGTCACAATAAATTTAAAGGAGGCGCCGTTTATTTTGGCCCAGTTTGTAGAGGTTTTGATCCATGGTCGGCTGGCTGCAGGGCAGGGCGGCACGGAGAGGGGCCTGGCGGAGGAGAGCTGCTCATGGCGCTGCGGCGGGGAAGCGGAGTCAAGGGAGAAGCTGGGGAGGGGAGTATTCCCTTCCGGGTCGCGCCCACAGTGACTCACCTCTCCCGATCGGAACCCACCACCTAACAGTCAGCTATGAGGCCCCATAATCCAACCGCCTTCCAGAAACCCATCTATGACCACGCGAGGCTTTGGGGAAACCTCTAGATCTAAACCGTTACAGTAAGGAGTGTTGAGATCCAGCTAACAGTTGTTGATAGTCTACACTGTGCCAACGATTATGCGTTTTCATGTTTTCCACATACAACTCAAAAATCTCCTGTGATATCATAGGAGCTTTCCTACACTTGGTCGATAAGACCGAGAATCCACAGAAGTGAGGAACTGGCCCAAGGCCATCGGTAATTTTCATGGCTCTGATAACTCCTGTGTTCTCAGTGACCACAGTCCATAAAGACCTGCAAGGGCTCCTGGCCGTCTCTAGCACCTTCCTTTGGTTTTACATGTAAAAATCCTGTTGGAACCCTCATCCGTTTGAGGGTGGGAATGCAAAATGTTTTAACCTTCATTTAGCTCAAAGAGTTAAACCTCGAATTATCAGACAACCCGGCAATTCCACTTCTAGGTATGCACCCCAAAGCACGGAAAGCAGCAACTGAAACAAGTGCATGGACATGGATATTCGCAGCAGTATTATTCACAGTGGCCAAAAGGTAGCAAAAAAAAAAACCCCAAATGTTCATCAGTGGATGAACGGATAAAGCAATTGTGGTACATGCACATGATGGAATATTAGTCAGCCATGGAAAGGAATGAAGTACTAATATGCTTTACAGTGTGGATGAACCTTGAGAACACAGTGCTATGTGAAAGAAGCCAGATACAGAAGGTCGCACGCTGTGTGAAGTAACGGAATCCGTAAGTCCTTAGAGACCGAAAGTAGACTTGTGGCTGCCCCAGGGCCGCAGAGGGAGCAGAGAGAAGCTGCTTCACAGACAGTCAGGCTTGATTTGGGGTGACCACAGTGTTGGGGACAGCACGAGAGGTGTGGTGCCAAGGTCCCTGGGAATATACTAAACATGACTGAGTTTTTCATGGTAAAATGTTTAATTTTAAATTATGTGACTTTACTTGAAGATATTGTTTGAAATTTGTCAACACAGATCCATATCATTATACCAAAACACAGAAACATCATGGTGCCTGGATGTCCTGAATCCATTCAAAATGCTTCCCTTTCGTGATCATCTTGAATTTAAGGAAGAGCCAGAGGTATCGTGGTGCTATATCTGGTGAAGAAAGGGCCATGAGGACACCCCATCCTGTTTGTGTTTGACAGAAATTCCATAAACATAAACTATTTACTTCAGAAAGCAGCAAGAACAATGGGATAAGGGTGTTCAATGGGAGGAGGAGTACTACGAGGGGGATTAATGGCAATGTTCCTTTTACTGCAATGATTTTTCATATCTTACGTGTGTCTCTCTCTGTACACACACACACACACACACACACACACACACACACCCCTCTGTGTGACTGTTAACAGCACAGAGCAGTGTTGTGTTGTTCTGTGTTACCTTGAGGGGCAGTGACAGCCAATGTGAATGAGGGTCCTCCACTCCTGAGCCATGTCCTGTGTGAGCCTGTGACCACAGAGGAAGATGGAAATGACAGTGGCCCCCAAGCTGAGCCCCACAGACTCATGGTGGCCTCAGGTGATCTGCTAGCTTCTGGCGGTGGCCGGCAAACACAATGCTGCTTCTTGTCAAAGGCGGGAAAGTAACTCGTTTTTTTTAAGCCAGAGAAAAATCCAGATTTTTGTGGTATTTGACACGTGCACAATTCAAAAGGTGCTCTTTAAAAAATATAAAAATATACTATTTTTGCAAATTTTATCCCCAAAGTTGATGAACACATTGCAGGAGGCTTTATTAAGGGCTCTTGGAGTACAAAGCATAATTCCCCCAGCTTTAGATAGAAATTATTATACAGTAGAGAGGGTCTGGGCTCTCCAAGAAGTCAGTGACAAATACAGACATCAGAATGTGGCTGGAGGTGAGTCTGAAGAAGGCCAGCCCTCCAGGTGCAATGACCAGGCCTACATGCCTCCCTAAGGGAGAAGCAGTAACTTGGGGTTACGCTGCAGTTAGCCTCACCTGGTCCGGGAAGCCCAGCTCGGCGTCAGTCACCCACCAGTGCGTCCCGACCATCCCTTCCCAAGATGCCTTTGTTCTTCCACGCACCCTCGCTGCTTGCCTGCTTCCCTACGGGATCAATATTAGCCAAGCAGCTATACTCGGAATCCTGCAGGTTGATCGCAGTGTGACCCCCGTTGTGCCCA